>CBVK0101506125.1:0-26468 GCA_900067695.1 Picea abies
TATATATAGAGGGTGGGAGGACGGGCATTAATAGAAGAAATTATAATACAATTTCTTCTATTAATGCCCCCCTCCCACCTAATAGGTGGGAGGGAAGGGACGACATTAATAGAAGAAATTATAATTAAATATAGACATTAAAAAAAAATAAAAATTTAACTTGGACATAGAAATTGAGAAAGTAAATAAGAAATCATAAAAACATAATATTTTGTGTATATAATTTATCACATCAAATTGTTCATAAAAACATTAAAATAAAATATATAAAATTGGTAACATCAAAATAAAAAAGCACATCAAAAGTGATAATACCCTTCTTCAGTTTTTCAGTTGAACATACACCCAATTGTTCAATGTCAAAGTCGGCGGCTTCGAAGAGAGAGGCAAGATTAAAATCAAAGAATGAGCGAGGAGGAAATCTGCCTCAGCCCAAAACCCTGTTGGATCTCCATCGGCCATCCAACAATTGAACTCGATGAAGCCTTCTTTAACACAAAGCAAACGACCTTCACTTCCAGCAAATGGTGGCGAATCAACTCCAACATATTCAAGCTGGAAAAATAGAAATATATAATTTTAAAATTTTAAATAAGCTGACAATCCAGCACATTCGACATCTACTATTTCACCAGTCCGCAAAATTATACACTTTAATTACTGAAACGAAGGCGGATTCCATCGAATTGCTGGACTGATCGAGAGTTGTTGGCAGATGCTCAGCCCGCCTCTGATTGACGCCTTCTT
This sequence comes from Picea abies, assembly GCA_900067695.1. NCBI lineage: Eukaryota > Viridiplantae > Streptophyta > Pinopsida > Pinales > Pinaceae > Picea > Picea abies. The sequence continues at coordinate 748 of CBVK0101506125.1, forward strand.
GAGTCCAGGACAAGGTAGAGTTTATGTTGAAAATATGCTTCAAACGCATGGCGTGCGGGGTTTAATTCTCGGATTTGTGATGCGAGGTCTCAAAACCTGCTCTAAACTCCACGACTCCCTTCTGGTTCCGTCTAAAATCTGAACTTGCAATCTGCCAATATCATCCTCTTCTCTTGCTAAAACGATCTCTTTTCTAAACTTTGTTTTGGGGATATTTCATCTGTTTTGCCTTATCCTTATTAAGGCACTGTCATCATGAAATTTTGAATGCAGATTTATAATACACTTTATTAAAATAAGAGTTGCATGGCAACACAGGCCGAGTTAGTTGGGGAATACATGTTGAACAATGAAACTTAATATAACTAAATGTAGAAGTAATGAACAGTTTTTGTCAAAAGATAATAATTGAGGGTTGTTTGTTATTCAAAATGTATAATGAACCGTTATGTAAACTCTAATAAGCAAAAGAACTGTTATAAGGCACCGACATTTTGACTATGGCTTGGGAGGTACACACAGACCAAACTACAATTTTACCAAAAAATAATATTAGACAGAAATATGGTATCTCTGCTGGAATTTATGTATGCCTCTCTCAATTCTGTGCACAAAAATGATGATTTGAAATCCACATACATTTGAGTGAAGTATTTGCCAATCACCAAAAAAGATTACAAACAATAAACCTAAGAGCAAAAAGCTTTCAATGGAAACCCATCTGAGTAAGTTGGGAGCAGAGGAGCTGCTGCCAGTTGGTCCATTTGCAGGAGCAAATCCTCCTATGATTATAGAAGAAGTTGAAGAAGAGTTTTCGCTTGATGGACATTTAGGTAATGATAAAACCACAGGTGATGGTGCCATCACCATGATGTTGATGTCGAAGGTGGTCCTGTAAAATTAGGCATTCCCTGTATACCTGCAATCAAATTTGAAAATCCAATAGCAAAGTTTGTAACTTAATAATTCACAAGCTTTTAGAAAATCTTGAAAGTCCAACCTAAAAACAAAGAAATGTTGAAACAGGGGGTGGATTGCACATCACACCTGGGAATTGTGGCTGAAGTGAAGTAACCAAGCTGAAGATAAACACGGTACAAAAAATGACACATTAGCAATTTTTGTTAATCAACCCAATAATAGTGGACTACAGAATAATGAATAAATATTAAAGATTTACCATTTCTATTTTGAGAGAAATAATCCAAGAACTTAGAAACTTAAAAGCAAGCAAATTAGAAGGACAAGAAGAGGAGCCTACGAAGTGAGGAACGTGCCATTGAGAAAGCCACTGTAAAAACATGTTGTAACATTGCATCCACCACTTGTAGGCTGTATGGTGGTGTTTCCGATCATGAAATTGCTCTTTTTGCATTGCATACTAGAGCAGGATGCTGCCAGAGGTCATGGAGCACAATACAGGATGCCATTTTTGCAAGCAGGTTAGCTCAAAACTTCAAAAGCTTAATTTATGAAACAAACATATCTATTGAAGCAATCAGAAAACTTGTATCTTACTTCAAGTTCCCCTCAAGTTCCCTAGTCCACAGCTGCACTGTACACAATGGCTAGCAGTGATAGTGTAGCTCCCATTGGCAAGAAGCAAGAGAGAATCTAAGGAATACTTTGAGATGCTTGATGTACACGCTGCAAAAGTGAAGAAGACCCTTTGTAAGAGCCTACAAAACCTTAATAAAAGAGAGATTAGAATTCTAGGAGCCTATTTCCAAAGTCAGCAGTTGGAAATCAGTGGTTTACTATTGGAAAAAGAAAAAAACATGGCCATTTTGCAAGGGATAGGAGAAGATTCTGGACAAATTGTTAGCAAATTCAAGTTTTTGTTTATAAAATAAATTGTTTAACATCACACAAGAAAGAGAGGAGAAGGGGCCCATGTTTCATAATGTATGAAAGAATATGTCACATTCTTTACAGCAAGAAAACAACATTTAAATTCGTACCAATAATGTTTGGCATATAGACCCAATTTTTGCCATACTATCTGACATGAACACATAAAGATGTGGGAGAAAAGGCCTTTACAACAACACAATCAGGTATATCTGAAGAAACATGTTTTGATTCTCAAAGAACCAATTCATTGTTTTTGGCAAGCTGAGAAATGACATATAGACCCTTGAACTATGCAACATAATGTACAAACACTCTTTAGGAGTCTATTTTCATGTGTAAAGTGAACTTAGTTGGCCCATATTTCCAAGGAAATTTCAAAACAAACCAAAAATAGAGCAGGGGATAGTTGGTTCACAAGAATAGTCATTTTCCAAGAACAATATTCAAGTGATTACACAGTTCCTTCAAGATGCAGGGGCAAAAACACTCATCCCCAATGTGCAAAAACACTCATCCCCAATGTGCTTGATGAAGTTGTAAAAGCACAAGGCATTCACCAAAATTAACCAAAACATCTTCCTTTGAGTGACTCAACTAAGTTTCAAGTCACACCAGGCACTCTAATGCATAAATGTAACAATGCTTTTGGAACTAAACCAAGATTCTAGTCATGAAATACTGAAATTTGAAGCATTTCAGATGAAAACATCTACATCATAATAGTGTATATTCTAATATAACATCTACATCATAATAGTGTATATTCTAATATATTGCATTGTTAAATTTCAGATGAAAAAATCTATATCATAACAGTGTATATTCTAATATATTGCATTGTTAAAAAAAAATTGATGGACAATATCAAACCCCAGATTCACCTTGCTTTTCTCTCTGCAGAGATTGTAAAGATTCAATGTTAAAATTAGATTTAGGGTATGATAAATTTATGTAAAAAAATTTCCTTGATCCTAGTCCTTGAATAAAGACCCTCAACGTGGTCCTTCTGTAGCAGGATATCTGATCAATGTGGAGAACTGGGGTTACTACCGGCTCTGTTGTTTCATCGGACATACTATTAAGCCTAAACGTGTATTTCTATTAATGTCAAATTAACGGTTTGGAAAACACATAACTAATGAAATACACATTCCTTGTAACTTATCTATGTTTCTTTATTCTTTATGGAGACTATGAACTCGAAACAGAAGAAGAAATAACAAGGGAGTAATGTTTTAATGAGTACGTGGAGCTGGAGTAGTCGTCCAGCTTCCCAGTGGAAGAAAAAACGAGGAGGGCTACATCTGTTTCACACAAAATCGATAGCTCCTGAGCTTTTTTTAACAGCCCCCTACTGTACAGTATACCCTGCCTCTCTCACCACCAAAAAGGCCATTTTACTACTAACTCCTCTGATAGCATGTGCACGACCTCTCATCAATGGCTGCTGGTCTTTAAGTTCATAGGTTAAAAAACCTACTCTGGTCCATTTCCGGCCGCTAATTTCTTTCGATTGAACGGCTTCTAATGGCAGGTCGTCGTAGTTTCCGTCCAAGGGATCAGATTCCTCCACGACTGCGGCAACGGTCGTGTCCATCTGCCGCTTCTGCAACCTTTCTGCCTTCGCAGCTTCCTTCTTTACAGCTTTTTAGCTCAAAGACTTACCGTCTTGAGGATCTGAGACATTTTCAGCACCTATTTCAATGCTTTCGACGCCATTATTTATGATTTCAAAGGTGCTCCCATCTGCGCTTTGGGCAGGATGGCGGTTTTCTGTACTCTCCGACGCCATTTTTAGCTTTATCACACTCATGATGATACAACGTGATACAATTGAAATAATTCTCAAGACCAGTCAACAAACTACTATTTTGACTTCAACGATTATCTACCACATAACTTTAAACAATCTCAAATCTGATATACCTTTGCCTTTACTTCCTGCAGTTGGGAGTAAAATAGCTGACATAAAAGCAAAGACAGACTGTTTTTGGGTTTGGCAATCAATCATTTAAACCCTCTTGTAATTGCAAGGACTCTCAAGACACCACAATGAACTACTTGACTAATTGACTTCAATAGTTATCTGCCATATAACTTAAACAATAATAATATGATATTGGTTTTTCTCCTGTACCTTTCTCTACCTTAACTTCCTACTGTTAGCAGTAACATAGCTTCCATAAAAGCAACCGCATACGTAAATCAATGATAAATTATACTACATAGCATCTAACTACCCATCAGAAATCAAACCTTTTAAAGTAAGACATGATTCTGAAGAGTTACATATTCAGGATTTGTATTATTTGCATAACATTTAGTCATGATGATTCAAAACTATTCATTTCATTATTGACATGGAAAACTATGAAATTAGAGAAATGATTGTCAGTGTCGCAGCAATGATTAAGAACTTCAATTTAATTGAAACAAAAAATTGATATCTGACACTACAAAACGAATGTTGAGATGTATAATTAGTAAAAGAAGAATGGTAATTTTCTATCCAAAATTTTGGACAAAATATGCAAATTTTAAAAAGAACCTAATAATAACAAAGATATATACTTGTCAGTGTGCCAACAATGATTAAGAACTTAAATTTAATTGAAACAATAAATTGAGACCTGAAGCTACAAGACCAATGTTGAGATATATAGTTAGTAACAAAAGAATAACAATTTTTTGTCTAAAATTTTGGACAAAAAATGTAAATTTAAAAACAGCCTAATGATAACAATGAGGCTCACTAAAACTAGTCCCAATCCGAGCAAGTATTGCTAATGCCAATAGTTTGCGGTGGTTCTAAATGTATTTATATAATGATGGACATACCTACCCAAGAAGTTGGGTAATCCAAAGCAGAAAAGAATGCAAAATGAGCCTACACCACTTCAAGCCAAGGCAAAATTGTCCAGTTAGGCATGACACTTTCTCACAAAAATTAATATATACTCAACGCTTCTTTGAGACACCAATGGTTTTTCCCCTACGATCAGTTGTTTTTGTGTGCTGTCCACGAACACAGAGGCCCCAATAGTGTTAGAGTCCACGATGGTTCCTGCCACCAATTCAACTATAAGGGCACGCCAACAAATATTGCAAAAGTAAATCAACTAAAAACAAGTCATCTATGATGAAGCAAATCAAAAAGTGACAAAATCAGTCATGAAGCAAGGGCCTAGACAGATTTCCAGATGATGAAGGAATGTTATCTGTAAGAAAATTGTCTGATATATCAAGGTTGTTTAAGCTTGTCAGAGCTCCCATGGAGTCTGGAATAGGACCCGAGAGCAGGTTGCTTCTGAGTGTCAAGACGAACAACTGACCTAGATTTCCAATGCTGGAAGGAATGGATCTGGTAAGCCAATTGGAATCCAAGTACAAAGCAGTTAAACTCTACAGATTTCCAATGGATTCTGGAATAGGACTGGTAAGTAGGTTTCTCGAGAGAGACAGAGACTGTAACTGCTGCAGATAGCCAATAAATGAAGGTATGGAAGCCGTGAGATTGAGAGAGACATAGACTGTAACCTCTGTAGATAGCCAAGGTCTGAAGGTATGGAAGCCGTGAGATTGTTATTGTCTAGAAAAAGATGGGTTAAGGCTGAGAGGCTAGAAATGGAAGATGGGATTGATCCGCCGATATTTTTCCAGCTTAAAACAATAAAGGTCTGGAGAGAAGAGAGCTTACTGATGGATTCAGATATAGTTCCACTCATGTATTCACTGTTGTTGCCTTGGTTCATGTTGAGAATGAGATTTACTACTCGGCCACTGTGACTGTCTCATAACACATCGCTCCATCGACAACAATCGTCTCCAATCCACGATTCAAGAACTCCATTGGGATCATCCAAGATGCCCGCTTTTAAATCTAATAATGCAGCTTGGTCTTCTTCTGCACATTCCGCGTTTTTTTCCTAGGCATGATGAGTTTAATGACAACATAACCAGTAGTAGTAACCCTACTATTACTCGTCTGCATTTCTCCATTGTATCGAGTAGGATATTTCAGAGAGTAAAGCGAAGCAGAGAAGAATTTCGAGCCCAAAACCAAACCTAGAGAATGAAGAAATGAGGCACACCAACTTCCAAAGCATTGTCCTCCTGAACAATCGAGGGCACACCTTCGGGGTTTCTGAGAGCACATCGAGGGAAATTAGGTCTACAACACATGCAAGAGATAAGATTTTTGCAGTGCAATACGACTAGCCCTAATAAAGACGGACATGCAAACAACATGTTTCTTAGGTCTTCCCTCCCTTCTTTGTCAAACTGTCAAATCTAATCAATTTTATATATTGAATGATGTGAAGTCTGCAATAAGACATCAAACATATCAACCAATTAAATTTTAGAAAAACATATATTTTTTTTATTAAAAAAATACATATATTGATTTCCTATGTTACATATTGGATATAGCACATAAATTTAAAGTCAACAATAAAATAATACAGAGTCAAAGGAAAACTCATTGCTATAGTCCCAGGCCTTTCCGCAGGGACTAATAACATAAACTCCACTCATTCTCTCTCCTGAAATGGCACTTATTATCTCTCCTTCCACTCACGTTTAACCATAAGGTATTCTTAAGATAATAATAATAATAATAATCTATTTTTAAGGTCACGACCAAGCCAACACACCAAATTGGTGTATGAGACTGCATTTCTTTTATAATTTTCACACCGAGTTTAATATATGCTTACACAATTCTTTATTAACCGAATTCACCAACTATTTCAAAGTGTGTATTGAGACGCAACACACTCCTTTGAAATTGCATGCAAAAATGCTAGCAACTCCCTAACAAGACTCGTATAAACCTGTAACGAATTCTCAAAATAGAATCTCGATCCTATCTCTACTTATGACTTACTACTTGGATAATCATGAAGTCCCTCAAATGTTACTAACTCTAGCAGATTTGTTACAATGACTCATCACTTGGTTGACACCTAGGTCTTTCTAGAACTTCTTCTAAACCCAAACTTATATACTATGGGGATTTACAATATTTTTACAAATGAAATTACAATTGAACTCCTCCCTAGGCTAATAACAAGACCCTAGGTCTACTCAACTTTGAAGATTATTAATGAGAGCAAGATGCTCCTGCATATGCATATAACCTGGTTGACTATTGATTATTGATTATTCTGTAATTGTGTGAGAGGCCCCAAAAATATGTTCCTAGCCTTGATTTGAGGTTTCCTAATTTCCCCAATCCCTTGTCTTTTCTTGTAGGAAGAGACAATTTAACTAATACATAAAGCATAGAAAAAGGAAAAAGTAATAAACAAAGGCAAAATTACTAAACAAATGCGCAACTTCAAGTATTGAGAAGCCAACAGGTAAGTTGCAGTCTAGTCTCTTAGCACAAAAATAAATCGCACAATGAAAACTATGAGAAAAACAAAAGCTCGAGATTTTTTTGGTTTTAGGCATGGGAAGGATCAATGTCTTAAAGGTAGAAATTTCAATTTGTTTGGGATTATTGCATTAGACAATTTTCATGTATGAAATTGTAAGGGATTTATAACAAATATGTCTTTTCAACCTTCACTTCTAATACCAACATTGAAACCATAGAAGATCTTGACACACAATGTGTATTCCATATTGATCCATGTATATTTACAAGTTTGAACTATTTGCTTCCACTATAGCAAATTTGGACAAACTCGGTTCACTATTTTGTAATTAGGTCGAATGACAAAACACATTTATTTCTTGTTGTTGGTTTGTGACCAAACCTTAAATGGAAGTTTCAAATGGCAGTCGTATTTTACCAGCCCTTGTTTAGAGGCATGTCTTAATATTATTTAAACTGGTTCCTTGCGATCTTCTCACATAATTTTTCCTAACCAAGTGTCATCCTCGCTCCATCCTCACAATGTTAACAAGTTTGCATCGAAGTCATTTTGGGAAAAAGTAAAGTCATGGGCACTTAGCTTGTATACCAAACCTTTTTTTAATTGTTTACATAACATTAGGCATATGCCATATCTTCATAATTGTAATAAATCTAGAGGTGGGCATTTTAGTATTATTGGGTAAATTCATTCCTCTATTTTGGATCTATTCTTTATTACACGAATTTTGGTTCTATTTTTTATTATGCCATAAACTATAGCTATTTTTTATTATGTTATGAACTCTAGCTGTAATTAGTCTTTGTTGGTTGAAAATCCTTCCAAGTGAACTTGTAGACTTGATTTTGTTAATGTTTGTATAAGATATTCTTTATTATTTAATAACAAGTTAAAATTGTTTGAAAGAAGTACTAAGGAATCGTGATTTGCATTGGACAACAAAAAAAGATTTTGATGGTCATGATATTACCTAGTTTGTTTTGGCTATTGATATCATGTAAGGGTGTTTTATTATATTTTGATACTTTGAAATGAAAATAATTAATATGTTTTTAGGATTATAAATATTTGCAAAGAATTTTACATTTAAAAAAGAAATATGATTCTTTGGATTCGATACTATTATCGTCTAGTGGTTAGAACATTGTACTTTAAATCCAATTTAAAGTATGATGCCTACTTCGTTTAAGAAGAAAAGTGCTATTGCAATATGTGGATTGAGTGTTTATTCAACCGATGAACAATCGTGGTGATGGAGGATTTCATCTTGAAGATGTTAATGCCATTGCTTGTTTATCATGTGTGCATTTACAAGTCATGTTCAACATTTTTATTGTTTTTTATATTTAGAAACTTATGAAGCTTCTATAAATCAATTCAATCCTTTTTCTAGGTATGAACTTTTGTTTTTATCTGTTTTAAAATGGAAAAGCATGGAATTTTGCTTGAAGAACAGAGTGGAGGGTGATACACGTTATTCATTAGATCCATCTCTACAAGTGTGAGCCTTGGTTTACATTTATTTAAATTATTCTCTCTTTATTCACGTCTCCCTTTTCTTTCATTCTTGAAATAATGGTGTGTGAAAGCTTAGTCATGTATACAAAATATCTCTTGACATACATTGAAATTGTCCACCATTGGAAAATATTTCTACTAAGCCCTTGCAAATATTTTTGGGTGTATACAAATTTGTATGAATATCATTGAAATTTAGTTTTTGGAAGAACCCACTCTGCAACATATCATTTAGCTCTTCCAAGATTATAGTTAGTATGTGTTATGAAAACAAATAGTCTCTATCAAATGGTGGATTATGGGAAATCAATGTGGTTACATGGGTGGGAATCATTATGGCGAACAAACAAGTGATCTCTAATAAATGATATAACTTCATATTCGATGAACAATTTTATATTAATTTCAATGCTAATGGGTTGATATGATGCTCTCCAAACTCATCATTAGATGCTTTATGATTGTGTTGACGAGCGAAATTGACCGTCCGTCAACTGGAAGAGTGGAACCGGTCCGGGGTTGTCTAATAACCCAAACCGTTTGGGATGAACCACCCTGACGGGTTCAGCGGCTCCGTTAGCCGATCTAAGATCCTAAGAAAACAAAAAAGGAAAACTATACTAAACTAACTAATCTAACTAAAACTAACTATTAAAACAAACAAACAAACTAATCTAACTAAAACAAACTATTAAAACAAACTAATAAACTAATCTAACTAAAACTAACTATTAAAACAAACTAATAAACTAATCTAACTAAAACTAACTATATACAATCTACTAACTACTACTATACTAACTCTAACTAATTAACTACTAACATAAATAAATCTTATTCACAAAATGTACAATATCTATAATTTACAGATTTAAATAAAACTTGAAAAACTCATTTATATTCTGCCCTAAGACAGAGAGAGATATTTTTTGTTGATTTTATAATTTTATGAACATAAATAAAACAAAAATTAACTAAACCAAACAACTAATATACTAATTCTAACTACACATTTAACTAAACATATATCTAACTAAACTATTTAAATTATACTAAACAAATTAACAAAAATAAACCACAAACTGACCTGGAGAAACGCTCCAGGTTTGTCCTGTGTATGATGATTTTCTCAGCTGATCGGAGGGAGGAAACCCGCACCGAATTATCCAGGAGCTTCTCGTAAACGATAGCTGCAGTGCTCTTTAAAGTATGATTACAGGACAAACAAGACATACAAATCTACAACAATCTTATGATTTATAAATCTTCACCTTTAGATAAATCTGTATGCAAAGACTTATGCGAAATAATTCAATTAATGAAGAAGAGAAATCTGTCATTCATTAACTGAATCAAATAATTGTTGTATTTTTTAAAGTAATGAAAGAAATCAGATATGGATGAGACATTAATTAAATCATATCATTCTGCAATAGACTATGATAGCTAAAGTAGTCTATAATCAACTGCAAAGCGACATGCATAAACTTGAAACAAAAGATTGATATATTGAAAAGCGAAAGCTGTAGCAAAACATCAACTCCTATCTCAGTTTGTATTAGATATCCATAGCCTGGTTCTCCCACAAGTGAGGATGCATTATTACACAAAATAATAAGTATTTAAAGACCTTCCACAGGGTAAAACATCCCTGTGGAAGTTATCAAAACTGTTTACATAAAATCTGGGAAGATATCCCAAGTCTGACTAAACTAGGAATCTAAAATAAAACTAAAACACACAAATATCTCCTAGACTGTCCAGCATGTCCCATGCAATTCGAATTTACCTGAAAAGGGTAAAAAATGGACAAGTTAGAAGGATATTTTATTAATAAAATGATAAAACATTTATTCTATAGACTAGCTACAGGATCTTGCGATTCTGTAGCTGGTCTAAATAAGACACAGAATCAACATTAAAATTAATTCAAATCTTTTTAAAGAATTATATCCAACTAACATCTAATAGCTATTTGAAAACGAATCATTCAAATTGGAATTGTTATACTAATTTGAAATCAAACAAGACCAAGATCAATCAAATGACTACAAAGAAGCAAATACTCTATTTCGACTGTTGCCACATAATCGGGTGAACAAAATTGTGATGCATAGTAATGGAATCGTTTCATATCAAATGAAATCGATACAATTAAAACAAATCGTAGGCAATTGTTATGCTGCCTCATCAACAAGAGACACGATCAAACCCAAACAAGATCATCTTCAAATCGTTATAACCGTACTGACATAACAAACGATCCATGCCATAAGCGAATTAAATCAAAACTGGCGCATAAATCAACTCAAATGAAATCGCAACAGGATCAATTAGTTGATAACAGGGTTCGTAAGAATTATCCGATCGTTGGTTATTGCAAATTGAGGCAGACAAAATCATTTACGAAATCATTTCGTGAATTCACTTTGAAATGACTATCACCCGAATTTCCTCATACGAATTTGACAGAAATGACATAAGTCAATCTGAGTTAACAAACTCATTTGAAAATTAAAATTAACAGAGCTGCAATCAAGTTTATTTTTGATACGAATACAACTCATAAAATCGATCATACTAACTGAAGATAGACAACAATCCAATCAAGCGAATCAAACAGCTGGGGTTTAACATAGTTGTCATGAATCAAAACCGCTCCATGATTCGGGCGTGGATATCATTTGCACAGGCGCAAATGAGAGCATTGTTTCCATAAAAACATAGTCATTCCTTCCAAATTGGAAATGATCAGAGTTGTATTCCTGATTTAGAAAATTATATGACACAACATATTAAAAGATCGTAACAACCAAACTCACGAAAGCATACTAACCATAACGAAATCAAATCAAAACATAATCGTATTCTAAATCTAGCATGAAAACCTCTTGTTCATATTAGATACAAAACAAATCCAATTGAAAACAAACCATCGATTTCGTTGACTCAATCAGACGAACGAACAAATGAAATCCAATCGAAAACCAATCAAATCCAATAAAAATCTATCAGTGGCTAAATTGGGTATGAGCAAATCGTGTATCCAAATCGAAATTTCATTCATTTTTAGCAAAGTGAAAACAATGTACAGGATGAATGTTGTTATGACAGAGTTGTTTCAAAGGATAGACAGGGCTATTCGAAAATCAAACTCACATCATTATATTAATCCGAGGAATTCACAAAACGAAAATGATATAAAAAAATTCATACCTGTATGACGAGCAGACAACTTGATCATGACAATTTGGAGTTGACAACAGTTGTAGCCGATTCAACATTTCGAAAAATGATGGAACCGGTAGTTTTCTGCTTCCTATTATTTGCTTGAAGTTTAACCCTTTGGCTGGTCAACACTGCAACTTGGCTTTCCAGCGATTTGATTTTCGATTGAAGCATAGGAACGCCTATATAGTACCATTCCAACCACAAATTACATTGGTCACAGGATGACTGTCCGGGCTTCGAAGATGCAGGTGAGGGTTTGGTTACATTGCTGAGGGTTTCGTTAGGCAGTTTGATCCCTGGGTAACTGGGATTGTTTCTTAGGCAAGGGGGAAGATTCGAAACGAAGTCATAAGGTGGCTCGGAGGACAGACCCTGTGAGTAAGGGTACTCATAGGAGAGGGCAGTAAGACATGGAAGGGCACGGGTGGCCTGACCTTATCTTCATTAACCATAGGCTTGTCAATCTGGACAGGGTCTGTATCATCAAAACCATTTCGAGCGATAAAAGCTCGCCAGCTATCACCGTGGAGACTTAAGTGATGAGCAATGATAAGTCTTATTAATCCATGGTGGAACAGGCTACTGTCGGCCTTCTCCTTTTTAAACCTTTTTGACATTTTGTACAGGCTACACTGGAAGTAGAAGGGCATGTTCAATGGATACCCTATAAAATTCATTAACAAACGCAGGTGGTAGAGAAAAATGAGTCCATATCGACCCTCACAGGTCACGAATTGTTTGACTATTATCAAAAGGTCATGCCATCGTGGTTTAAGCATAGATATGGGCATACCTTTGTCACAAGATGTGACCTTGCGCGAGAGAAACAATAGTGGCCATGGCACCTCTTCCACTTTTGAATTTTTGAACCAACGCTGGCCCATGGCTGATAACCCTGTAGCAGAACTAATAAATTCCTCATTGATTTCCAACTGAATGTCACCCACCTTGGCTCTACAGCCATCAAAAGTCAGGGCGAACTGCTATGCAACAAATAAATTAAAACCCTCGAATCGCTGTACAAAGGTGAGCCAACCGTTATCCTTCAAGTCTTTCCAGGCATTGTCGAATAGTAGCAAGGCTTGGCTATCGTTCGGTTCGATTCGCACGACTGGTGTCATGGAGCCGAGCACACGGTAAGTCCAGGGTTTGGATCACAACACACACAGGAGCAGAGTGCACGAAGGGTTTATCCGAGCTAACAGAGGTGAAACGGGGATAAGGGATAGGCATAAATGACATCGTGCGAAGGTGGTGGAGCTTATTTCTGCCATGCATAATAGTTATTGCCAAGGTACAACTGCCATCGCTTATAGCTGTTCAACCCACTATCGTATAGTTCAACAATCATGTCCCTTGCCCAACCAATGAAACCAATGGTAAGTGTATAAACCAACACGCGCAATCGACGTTATGCCATAGTTTTAAACACCTACATACAAATTGAAACCAATACCAATGTTTTGACCATGTGGCAATGTGTTGTAACAATTCATATCAAGAGTTTAACCCATGCGCCAATGCGTTTTGAGCTAGGTGTCATATCAAATGAAATACATCAAGGGTTTAACCATAACACCTATATATTTTTATGAAACCAATGGTCAAGTAAATCAAATTAAAGAACATATAAATCCAATTGCCAATGCATCACAAACTTAATGAGACAAAGTCACAACCAATCGAAGCATGAATACAGATCAAAAGGTCTCGCCAACTGTCTAATGATAAGTGAAAAGTAAGCTCAATAGGCATGTCGACAAGAAGGATAACGACAGTTCAAATAATGATTTTAATGCGACTTCGAAAGACCAAGTTTTCATGCTTACAGTAGTGAAAACAAAAACAAAGGTAAATGTGCAAATGTTGCAAAAATAAAAGTGTCATTTATTTGAAAATTGCGACGAAAAATTGATGTTTGCAAAACATTGGTGTAGGCAGCTTATAAGACAATGGAAAAATGTGAATTGGCTGCCAACAATGGCGACACACTGGTAGAAGCAGTTATCTCTGCCAAAAGGAACAAATTCAGATTAGGACAACAAAGATAATTCCAACTCAAAAATAACAACCAGAAAATCGTATAACATCATCATTAACCAATTATTCCAGTAGTGTTTCAAAAGATGAAAAACTGATAACAGCCTTAAGACTAGCAAGTCACGATATTAAAGATAAAATCTCCAATATTGTTGACAGAGCCACTGCTGCTAGCAGGCGTCCATAGCCTCGACAGGGTTGTCATTTAACCCACTCTGACATCTATATCCTGCCAAGAAGTTCTGGATCAGAATAAAGGACATTAAAGAGGATTCTTATTTGCCAATTTTCATATACCCGACATTGCTTCGCTACCAGCGGGCCTGTTCAGTACCCCGACGAAGTTGTCTTGGCGTCATGCATGCATTTACCCGCTGCCAGCAGACCTGTTCAACATCCCAGCCGGTTTACAAGCACTTCCCACAACTCTTCTTAATAATTTTTTATTTTATTTTATAGATATATAGTTGAACGGGGTGACGCTGAAAATCATGATATTTTAACATATTTTTTCAGACCTCATCATAATTTTTTAGCACTGTCCTTTATTTAGATCCAGAGATGTTTTATTTACAAAAACAACTTCCTAAGACAGGGAGACATCTTCTGAGTCATTCCCTTAAGGAATAGGGACAGCGTAAAAATATAATAGATGATCATGACAAGCTTTACTTAGAGATCGAAATCAGTCAACTTCTTTCAAACAACAGACTTTTCCAACATAGATATAAACTTCAGCTATATACTATTGATGTTTGTACAAATTTCTCAGAAGTTATTTTAGGGAAGGAATTTTTTGTTTTCTTTATCTGAATAGCTTGGTACACAGGTATGTGTAAAAAAAACACAAGCTGATAAATTCAAAGAAAAATAAAAAACAGAAAGCAAAGGAAAAAGCAAACAAAAGAAAAATATGTAAATAATATACAAGGGTTGTTATCAAGCAAAGTATCTTTTCAGGGCTTGGCCATTCACCGGATAGGTGTCAAGCTGACCCTCAAGATTTTGCAATCGAAAAGAACTGGGACCCAACTTTTCAGCAATTAAAAACGGTCCAAGCCATAAGTTTTGAAATTTAGTGTGCTCTCCCTTTTCCTCATGCGGTTTGTCCCACTTCAAGACGAGGTCGCCTACTTCAAAATTCCTATCAGAAGCAGAGTTAGAATCGAACTAGCTTTTAACCAATAGTTGATGCTGATCTAACTTACGTTTAGCTTGGGCTCTTACCTCTTCTAGCTTCATCAAAGAGTTAATTCGGTTTTCCAAAGGGGGACAATCTTCTTCTTGGACTTTCTGCGACAACTGTAGCGAAGGAAGAAGAATGTGAGGTAGAAAAATTGCTTCTCTGCCATAAACGAGAAAAAATGGGGAGTTACCTACAACAGCTTTTTGCGTTACCCTATCAGCCCACAACGCGTTTAGGAGTGCATTGTGCCAATTCTTGTGATTTTCAACCATCGTTCTCTTGATGATTTTAATCAAGTTCTTATTTGTTGATTCTGCCAATCCGTTGCCCTGAGGTTAATAGCTAGCAGAATACTTCAGCTTAATTCCTTTTTCCAAAGCGAACTCGCTCATCTCAAGAGAGTAAAATTAAGAAGCATTATCGAATACTAAACAGTCAGGGATACCGAAACGAGTGATAATATTCGAATTTAGAAAGGCAATTACCTGACTGGTGTTGACAGTTCTTAACGCAACAGCTTCAGACCATCGGGTAAAGTAATCTGTGGCTGTCACAATAAACTTGTGCTGTTGTGAGGATGGGGGGTTGATCGGACCTATGATATCGAGGCCCCACTACTGAAACAGGCTGCAAAGGAAAGGCTGGTTTTTGTAACCGCCCTGATGCTTTCTGACAAGTAATACATTTATGACACAAGGCATGGGCGTCTCTAAAAAGTGTGGGCCAGTAATAACCGGCTCTTAAAACCTTATGGGCAGTGATGTCACCACCAAAATGACCACTAGCTTCTCCTGCATGCAACTCTAGCAAGACTTTTTCTGCTTTGTCTTTTTCAAGACAACGCATCAATACGCCGTCAAAACTTTGACGAAATAGGATACCATTAACCAGATGAAAGGAGGCATACTTTAGTCTCAACGCTCTTCTTTTAGCGGGGTCGAGGTGACGAGGGGCTGACCCATTTTCAAGACAAAATCTTATATTGTCGTACCAAGGACTAACAAGGTTTTGTGCGCAACAGATTAGACTTTGATTTCTTTGTCCTAGGTTTGACGTATCGCTTTCTTCTTGTTGTCCTGCTGCTGAATCAACAACTAACTTGCATAACCCTCGGCCTCTAACTATCTGAGCTGGAGTGATTTCTAAGTCATACTCCTGCAAGGAGGTGAGCCAGTTGGCCCTCTTTTCACCTAGTTCCTTCTGCACTAACAGGTTCCTTACGGCTGGGTAGGGGACAATGACTTTCGTCCTAGACTTCAAAAGATAGGACTGAACGTGCTTAACTGCTTTGAAAACAATGTAGGCTTGTCGATCTACCGTTGGGTAATTAAGTTCAGCGCCTTTGAAAGCAGAGCTCATAAAGGCAATGGGTACTTCATTGTTCTCAACATTCTTTTGGGTTAGGACGGCGGCATAGGAACGGTCATAAGCAAAAGTATAGAGTGTAAAGTCTTGAGAAAAATCTGGGCTCATGAGAGACGGAGCGTCTATTATGGCCTTCTTTATTGCATTAAAAGCTTGATTTTCTAGGGGTCCCCAGTGATATTGGGTGTCTTTCTTAATTAGGTTCTGCAAGGGTCTGACCATTTTAGAGAAGCTGGGGACAAATCTTCTCACAAAGTTAATCTGGCCTAAGAAAGACTACATAGATTTTTTGGACGTAGGAGGGGGAAGTTTCACGATGACTTGAGTCCTTTCGGGGTCGATAATCATCCCTTCACTAGACATAATGAATCATAAGAGTTTACCCTGTTCTACTGCAAAGATGGATTTTTTGGGATTCAAGGAAATGCCGTATTTACGACATCACAGTAGGACGGCTCGTAAGTGAGCTAGATGATCGTTTTTGTTTTTAGAAAATATAGTCACATCATCTAAGTAAACTATGACGGACTGATTGATTAAGCCTCGGAAAGCAATGTCCATTTCTCTCTGGAAAGTGGCTCCAACATTAATCAATCCACAAGGCATTTTGCGATAAGCATAAGTGCCCCACGGGGTATGGAAGGTAGTTTTAAGTTGGTCTGGTGGAGACATCAGGACTTGGTTGTATCCCGAGAAACCGTCCAATAAGAATAGTCTCTCAGAACCAGATACCTGTTGAAGGATCTGTTCCATGGGCGGGACATGATAGTTGTCTTTATCAGACGCTCTATTAAGGTTTCGGAAATCGACGTAGAGTCGGATTTCCCCACTTTTCTTCCGGACTAGGACAAGGTTAGAAACGCATTGAGTGTGTCTAACAGGAAAAATTATCTTAGCATTTAGGAGCTTATTCAATTCTTTTTGAACGGTCGATTCGAGCTTGGGGTGCATTTTCCTTAGTTTTTGTTGAAAGGGTAAGGTTTGGGGCTTCATCGGGATGACATGCTGTATGATGTTAGGGTCGAAAGTTTTAAGGTCATCATACGTCCATGCAAAGACATCTTTAAATTCTTTGAACAATTTAATAAATGCAGCTTTTTCTTGTTGAGAACATCCGAACCCTAGATTAATGCACTGAGGATTTTCCTTAGTTCCTAAGTTTACTTGTTCATAAGATAACGAGGAACTATTGGTTTTACAGTTGACCGTCTTTTTAAATTTATCTTGAAAATCATAAAACTTCTCTAATCTAGCTACAGATTTAGGGATCGAGTTTACCATATCTGATGAAGATTCAGGAGTTCTCGGATCTGGTATTACCGTGAAATCGCGCAAATTGTCATCGTGTGTGTGTTCGTCTATCACCGCGCCTCGAAAAGTTTCTTCCATGTGAAGAAAGTTAATAATCTGCTGATCATCGTCAAATACTCTCCAGTTCGTGATGTTGTCGGGAACGGATGGCCGAAACAACAGCTCAACGAAGAATGCATCTGGGGACAAGCCTTCTGCAGGAAGAAGTTTAGAAGCTACATTAGATAATAAATCTGCTTCAGAGTTATTCAATCTAGGAATAGAATTTATATTGAAAGCGAAAAATTTATTCATTAAATTCCATACCTCAGACTGGTAGCTTTTGAGATGCGGAGACAGACAGTGGATAGAGTCTCTTACCTGTCTAACCACTATTTCAGAGTCGCCAAAGACGGTTAAATTTTGAATGTTCATATCCGAAGCTTTTCTAAGACCTTGCAGTAAAGCCTCATATTCTGCAGTATTGTTAGTACATTCAAATTCCAACCTACATGCTATCAATGTTTTGTTACCTGCCAGATCGATAATAACGCAGCCTGCGCCAGCTCCTTCTTTGGATTTTGACTCGTCGAAATAAATAGACCAAATTTGATTTGCATTGGGAACATGAGACCGTTGTGTAGAAGCTGTTGGCTGCATGTATGCTAGAATCTCAGACTGCTGTTCTGGATTGGTGATAGGCGAAGCCTCGACCATGAAATTGCCGAAGAAGGTGTCCATCCCTTGTACTTCAGGTGAATCAGCAGAAGGTGTAAATGGTTCGTTGGAATCGTTCAAATCTGTGACCGTGAACTTAAGGTAGTGCTCACGATTTACTTTGATTTTATTAGGCTTGCCGTTCTCTGGAAGCCATAGATGGGACCAATCTGTCGTGAAATAACCATGTAGTTGTTCCAACCAGTCCCTGCTTAAAAACAAACCATACACTTCTGGAATATCCACAACAATTATATCAATAACTTGATGAACCTTGGCGTTAGACGATAATCTAATAAGCACATTCTTTAGTTCGCCTATAACTTTAACATTTGTCCGATCAAGTTGTATGATTTTTAAAGTAGAGGGTTCAACTTCAGCGTTAATCTTTTGGCAAACAGACCAAGGCATCACATTGGATGACGCTCCTGAGTCTACCATACAATTGTGCACGTTTCTATTAAAGATTTCGAAAGTTAATAGGAATGGAGGTACATTCTTGCGAGTACTAAGAGTAGTAGCTTGTGGCTTTTTACTCGCAGTTTCTAAAGCTACTTTATCTACATTATTTACATTATTTACATTACTTAAAGGAAGGCTTCCTTTATCCTGAGGATCAGGATTGTTTTTAGTGGAGGTCTTCTGGGGAACTTTGTTCTGCACAACCTTTTTACCACTTGAATTACCATCTTTTCCATTCTCTGAGATGTTCTGTAGCATTTTTTGTAGCAAAAATGGAAACTTCAATAACTCATAAACAAAAATGTTAGCCCTTAACTTCTTAAGATCTTCAACTACATCATAATCTAAGTTGGGGTTCACATTACTTTGTTTAGTCTTAGATGACTTAGATTGCTTTGGAGGTGAAGTTGTAGTATTTTCGGAAGAAGGTTTGTTGGTTGTCTTACTCCTGGTATTGTAGGGATGTACTGTCTCGAAGTCAGCTTGAAAGATGCTATCCGAGAAGTGTCCAAAAATGTTTGGAGAAGACTCTTCTTCTTGAGTTGTCTCTTGTTCAACTACCTCCTCAAAAATCTCAGGAGGCATCAAGTTATCTCGGGCTTCTAGAATTGTTTGAAGGGCGCATTGCAGAATTTCTAGATTAAGGACTTTGGTGGTTGGATTAGGTCGGTTGGTAGGAAAAGGCTTCCGAAACGGGGATTTGTAAGGACCTTTGCTTGAGGAAGCTTTTTCGGTCGACCTTTTCAAGTCTATAACTTGATTTGACAGTTTTTGAACAAATTTAGTTAAGTTTTCTAAATCAGAGCTTTCAGGCTGTGTTTTACTTTGAGTGGGTCTAGGGAGGATTTCGATCTTCTTTTTGGAAAAAGAACTAGTCTCAGTTTCGTTGCTAGTAAAGTCTTTAATACTAAGTATGTCTTTTTCAATCAGGCTGGCCTCCTCGAAGGCTTCTAACAACATGGCTTTCTTAGATCGTTTAACCCAAATAGCTATACTTTGATGCAAAGCTTTAGTGTAGTATGCTATTATAAGACTCTCAGTAGGCATGGAATCCGTAGGGATTCGGTTTTTGAGTGTTAAGAATCTTTGATTAAAGTCTTTAACTTTTTCTTTTGGGTTCATTCTTAAACTAGAAAGGTCCATGACTAGGACTTCCAGAGGTTTACCGTCTCTGAACTTTTCCAAAAAGCATGACTCAAACTTTTCCCAAGACACGATGGTATGGGGTTGTTGGGCAAAGTACCATGTGGATGCATTACCCTCGAAAGTATAAGGGAACAACCTACAGACAACATCTTCATGCTCGACATTGCAGAGTCTTATGGCTAACATAAACTTTTTAATGTGATCTTCAATGATCTGTTTTAAGTCAGGGTCAAACTTGGGAAGCCATTTCTCCGGGTGTTTAGGTAAAGGATGCTGAGCTCCAGGTATGGCTACGACATCCTGATCAAGCCAGGGTCTAGCAGGGTTGTTCTGAGTTGCCATTGGGGTAATGGGTGTGGAAGGCTGAGAAGGGGAATTGCTTTCGTCAGAGGAATCTCCTCTAGAAGAAGAAGGAGATGATGGAGGTGGTGAAGGGGGTATCCCAGATCCTCCTACAGTAGGATTTAAGATTGGATCTGAAGGATTCACAGTGAGATCAGTGCCTCCTAATTGTTCTCTGATATCAGAGAAGTCCAAAGGTTGGCCCTACGGACGGTTAGGTTGTCCCAAATGGGCTAAGGCACTATGTGTTTTTATAAGAGATTGACGAACAATCTCTTGTATGTCACCACCTGTAGGATTAGGGGTTGCTGGTTCAACTGTGATTTGTGGATCGTCGGTTGAAGTAGTTGTTGTTTGAAGGGGAATATTATCGTTCGAATGGCTTCTAGTCACTATAGGTGAGCGATTAGGGGGTGGAGGAGTCTTGCGACCGCCTCATGCCGTTAATTAAGTTCAGGCCCTCTTTCTAGCGCCATTTGTTGACGGGCGAAATTGATCGTCCGTCAACTGGAAGAGTGGAACCGGTCCGGGGTTGTCTAATAACCCAAGCCGTTTGGGATGAACCACCCTGACGGGTTTAGCAGCTCTGTTATCCGATCTAAGGTCCTAAGAAAACAAAAAAAAGAAAAACTACTCTAAAATAACTAATCTAACTAAAAATAACTATTAAAACAAACTAAACAAATCTAACTATTCTATACATACGATCTACTATCTAATATTATACTAACTCTAAGAAATTAAATATCTAACTGCTAACTGAAATAAATCTTATTCACAAATGTACAAAATTTACAATTTACAGATTTGAATGAAAACCTGAAAAAACTCATTAATTTTCTGTCCTAAGACAATGAGAGCTATTGTTTTTTTATTTTTACGATTTTATGAAAAAGAAAGAAACTGAAAACTATCTAAACTAAGCAACTAAAATACTAATTCTAACTACAAATCTAAACTAAACATATATCTAACTAAACTACTTATACTATACTAACAAATTAACTATTAAATAAATAACAAACTAACCTGAGGAAACACTCCAGGTTCGTCCTGTATGTAATGATTGTCTTAGGTGATCGGAGGGAGGAAACCCGCACCGAATTATCCCCGAGATTCTCGTAAACTAGAAGCAGTTGTGCTCTTCAAATATAATTACAGGACAATCAAGACATAAGGATTACAACAATCTTATAATTTATAAATCTTCACAGTTAGATAAATCTGTAAGCAAAGATCTATACAAAATGATTCAATTGATGAAGAAGAGAAATATGTCATTCATTAACTGAAACAAAGTAATTGTTGTACTTTAAAAATAATGAAAGAGATCAGATATGGATAACACATTAAATCAAATCATATCATCCTGCAATAGATTATGATAGCTAAAGTAGTCTATAATCAACTGCAAACTGATATACATAAAACTTGAAACAAAAGATTGATATATTCAAAGCGAAAGTTGTTACAAGACATCAACTCTTGTCTTAGTTTGTATCATAAATCCGTAGCCTGGCTCTCCCACAAGTGAGGATGATATTATTACAAAAATAATAAGTATTTAAAGACCTCCCACAGGGTAAAACATCCCTGTGGAAGTTATCAAAACTGTTTACACAAATCTGGGAAAATATCCCAAGTCTGACTAAACTAACAACCTAAAATGAAAACTATATCACACAAATATCTCCTATACTGCCACAGAATTCCCAAATTGATCATTGCAATTTGAATGTACCTGAACAAGGATAAAAATAGGCAAGTTAAAAGGGTATTTTATTAATAAAATTGATAAAAATTTAATTCTAAAGACTAGCTATAGAATCTCACAATTCTGTAGCTGGTCTAAATCTAACAAAGAATCATATTAAAAATCAATTCAAATCTTAGAAAATGCATTCAAACTATTGAAAGATATTTGATTGCTAAAAGCATAATTCAAATTGACACTTGTATGCAAATTGAACAAACCAAATGAAATGATAACAGAGAGGGATGCACTCTGTTTGATTCGTTATCACCAATTCGGGTTAACATAATCATATTGGATAACTCAGCAGCAACGAAATCATTTCATGGACCAATTGAAATCACAGCAAATAATTGCTTCAGTTATCCACAAGATCACTATCGAATCCAAACGAAATAGACAGTATCGTTTTCTCAAATTGACAGCACTATATTAAACATAACCAAACGATCCACGCTATTAGCAAACCAAATCAAAGCTGGTATGTAAATTATCACAAAAAAAATCATAATGGAATTAATCGGTTATTGACAGGATCTATATGACTCATCCAACGTTTGTATTGCTAATCGGGGACAGACAGAACCAATTGACATTCAATGAAATCATTCATTTCAAAACGAACTATTAACCGAATATTCTCATACGAGTTCAATCAGAGATAACATATGTCGATCTGAGTTTAACAAACTCGTTTTGAAAATTAAAATCAACAGAGCAGTATCAAGTATATTTTCGATACGAATCCAACTCATAAAAGCAATCGTGCTAACTCAAGATACGCAGCAATCCAATCGAAACAAGAGCGAATCGAACAGTTTGAGTTTGACATAATCGTTATGAGTCGACACAGTTCCATGATTTCGGCGAAGAGATCTTCTACACAGGCCAAATGAAAATATCGATTCCACACAAAACAGAGTAGTTTTTGCCAAATCGAAGTCAAACAGAGTTACTTTCCTCATTTAGAAGATTGCACAATATTTATTAGACCAATCATTAATAATGGCACATAACATATCAAAGGATCATAACAAACTCATACCAAATCAAAAAATAGTCATCCTCTAATTTTAGCCTAAAAATCTCCTGTATAGGTCAGATGCAAACAAAATCCAAGCGAAAGAAAACTTCATTGATCACATTAATTCAAACTAACAGAAATTTTCGAATCAAACCCAGTGAAAACCAATCAATTGCTAAACTAAGCATGACCAAATCGTGTAACTAGATCATAACCTCATTTAATTTTAGCAAAATGAAAACAATGTATAGGATCTACAACATAATCGTTTTTGATATGGCTATGAGAGAATCAATTTGAACAATGGATAGGGCTATTTGAAAACCAAACTCAATTCATTATATTAATCCTAGCAATTCAAAAAATGAATTTGATATTGAAATTCATACCTGGATAATCAATAGAGAACTTGGTCATAACAGTTTGGAATTGACGAAGGCTGTAGCTGATTCGACATTCCTAAATACAATGGAACCAGTGGTTTTCTGCTTCTTGTTATTAGCTTGAAGCTTGTCCCTTTCACTAATCAACACTGTAACTTGGTTTTCCAAAGATTTGATTTTGGACTGTAAAAAGGGAACGTTGGTATAGTAGCGTTCCAACCACACATTACATTGGTCGCACGATGACTGTCCGGGCTTCGAAATTGTGGGTGAGGGTTTGTTTAAAACGCCAAGGGTTTCATTAGGTAGCTTTATCCCAGGGTATCTAGGATTGTTCTTTAAGCACAGGGGCAAATTAGAAACGAAATCATAGGGTGGCTCGGAGCACAGACCTTGGGAATTGTTAGGTCCACATATTGTACCCTTTTTGCCCATACTTTTTGCCATTGTTATACCCTTCACCACTTGTATTTAGACTCATACCATCGTTTCACCTGATCATTCCAAGGTACACAACGTCCTTTCTCATTACTATACGTTTAAATTGTTTTGCATGATATTTTACATCACTCTAGTACTTAACCATTGATTAGGTTGTGGCAAAGTAATTTTTCGACTGTCAGCCAAAATGAAGATAAGAAACTCCTCTGGATTAGGCCAGAACCAGCGAGAGCAGCCAGATTCATCTCAGAATATTATGAGGTCTTGAAGAAAACAGGAGTAACAGAGCATGTCCAACAGTTACAGTCAACAGTGCTCCAGGAATGTCAGCAAAGTATCCGTAACATTGAGATTCCTGCCCTCCAGGCCAACAACTTGATATGGAAGCAATCCACAAAACGGAGGCAAAAGCATAACCCCTTCAATCCTACCAACTTAGAAGCAACAATCTCAAGGATACCTAGTTACATCCAATGCATTAAACATTGTGCTGAGAATTGGATAGGATACAAATTTTACTTCCCCCTACTCTGGCTGCCAATAGAAACATATCAAGTCAGATATAAGTTGTCCAAAAAGGCAGAGACAGCAGCATGGCTCAGATTGCAGGAAGATCAGGGATTCAGACCACCAACAGAAAATACCGCCCGGAGCTACTGCTTAAGTACTTTACATGGTCAGAGCCAGTATCGAGACTCTGATTCAAAGTGAGTTGCCTGAGGGCATGCAACATCTTAAGCTGGGGGGGATGTTAGGTCCACATATTGCACCTTTTTGACCACACTTTTTGCCATTATTTTACCCTTCATCACTAATATTTAGATTCATAATATCATTGAACCAGATCATTCCAAGGTATACAACGCCCTTTCTCATTATTTTATGCTTAAGCTGTTTTGCATAATACTTTACACTACTTTTTGACCTAACCATTGATTAGAAGCGCATAAGTGTCCATACTTGCAGAACAGCATTCAAGACCGATGCCGAAACACAGAAGCTGTTACAAAGTCTATGCTGAAACACGGGAGCTACTACACAAACCCAAGGACGCACACGCTGAAACACGGAGCTGCTACACAGTCCGAGGTTGCATATGCCAAAACACTAAGCAGCTACATGGTTCGAGGACAAAGATGCTGAAACACAGAGCTGTCACTCAGTTTAGATGATGAGACACAGTGGAGACTGCCACGATGCTGAAACATGAACCCCGACAGTCAACAGTCTGGACGCAATTCACGTGGCTGAAACAGCCCATGAATTGCGATGCTGAAACAGCACCAGCAGCTATGTAAAGAAGCCGTTACACCAACCGTAACAGCGATGTCTTGCTCAGCCCTGTATTAGCATTCGGTTGCATGAGAATCGGATCCCCTATGCCGATTTGGAAAGAAGATCAGAATTAGCGTTGGATCCAGATCTGCCTTGTAATGATTATATCGATGGGATTTCTCTTTAAATTGGGGAGAAATCACCATTCAGGAATCAATCTTTTTATGTACTAAGAACTTCAGAGAAGCGGGACGTGTTCAAACTTTCCAATTGTACTGTGATATTTCAACAGATGAATAGAAGACTGCTT
>CBVK0101506126.1:0-10140 GCA_900067695.1 Picea abies
TAGGAATGATTTTCTTACTAAAACACTAATTGCTTTTGGAATTGAGCATATACAGTGCGTAGCTATCTTTGAAACAAAAGACTTCCCTGGGTTGATAATTTATGTTTCACTTGATTGTTTGAATTTATTAAGCAATTATAGTGACCAACATGATGCACCAGAGCTCTCAATTGTAGTGAGGGTGCAAGGTGAAAACGAACTAAGTGCATCCATGTCTCGGCCCATTCAAAAGTGGGAGGAGCGATGAGACATCCTCCTCCATTAAATATATCACCTTGACTGCTTGCAGGACTAGACTATTCCCATGAGGCAGAGGTCCCTTGTCTTGAGAACGGCGGTTGAGGACAACTCCCATCATTAATGCTGAGGGGATGGGGGTTGGCCTACCGCATTGAAGGCCATGCCCGATGCCCTTCCAGGTGGCTGAGAAGCTTGACGTGTCACCCCATCTAGGGACTTATACACACTAATTATTAACTTATTAATAACCTATATTTTTATATACTTATACACACTAATTATTAACTTATTAATAACCTATATTTTTATATACTTATACACACTAATTAATAACCTAGATTTTTATATACTTATACACACTAATTATTAACTTATTAATAACCTAGATTTTTATATACTTATACACACTAATTATTAACTTATTAATAACCTAGATTTGTATATACTTATACACACTAATTATTAACTTATTAATAACCTAGATTTTTATATACTTATACAGACTAATTATTAACTTATTAACTTACTTGATCATTCTAATCATAAACAAATAATATTCACATTTAATCATTCTAATAAATTGTTATGACTAAACCCTAAAAATAATAAATAAATAACCTCCTAATCACTTTCAAAACCCTAGATTTATATCCATAATTATATCATCCATACTTAGGTAATAATTACTAAGTCTCATTAATTAATTTAATTGATTTATCTTTTTGTTTAAAACTACGAAATTAGGATAGCTGACTTTGTTAATAACTTTTAAATTAAAAATTGTCTTGCATTTAAAGTATTAATTGACGACGATCAACTAACTCTCATTCGACGATTAGTCCTGGTGATGAATCCCGATTCGGATTCGAAACGTCGATGATGAAATGAAACCAACTGTGGATTATCCAAACAACACATGTGAAACTCCTCACCACAGAAACTTGAAAACATCCATAGATCTATCTATCATTCATAACATTCAATGCACTAAGCAGAGTCATAGCATAAACATTACAGCACAAAGAAAACTATCAACACAAGATTTACGTGGTTCACCCCAGTGTGGGGCTACTTCCACCAAAGACTTCTTCTTCTTTATTATTCTTCAATCTCTTACATCCATTCGCTCCTGTGCACTAATCCACAGAGCCAAGATTTGCATTGGACAGTTGATCTGCACACTAAGCACCAGATCCACCTTCCCAAAATTGGGTCAAGGCACAAAGCCAACTCCTCTATTACAAAAATCCTTACATACACAGTCTGTTGTAGAAAGAAACTCAAAACTACTTGCCTCTTTCACTTAGCTACTTACACTACTTCCACTAAGCTTAGCTACCTCTACCAGCTTACAATCTTTACTTATTTATACTTTTACATTCCTTACAAAAAGTCCTAAACATGGATAAACCCATGGGATGACATCCCATAAACCCTAATGAAACCCTTTTTGGGTCCACAAAACAAGTGAGAACTCGTGATCTCAGATCTGCCTAGGTGCTCCATCTTCGACCAGCCTGTCGAAGTCCAAAAGTGGTCAAACCCGACGAATGTTTCCTCAAAACTTGGTCGAGGGACAACAACATCCAAATGGTGTTTTTCATATCTGCAAAAGGAAACAAGGTTAATACTTAATTCTTCAGGTCTCCCAATCACCTCGCTCAATGCAGATGATATTGGGGCTAGATATCAAACCCCAGAACCAACAACGAACCTAAACGAGTATTTCCTCGAACAATTAAGAGTCGAGAATGAATACTTAGAGACCCTCATGGAGGATTGGTTTTATGATGAATATTGGCCGACAAAAAAAGGAGAAAGGCATGTTCCATCATGGTATCTTAAGAGTCCCTATAGGGTGTTAAATACCATGATCTTCTGACTCTATGGTGATGAAATGAACACTCATTTCAGGATAGAATGGTTCCTAAGGCCTACAATATTGACCATAATGGACATATGTTCAATTGGGTGACCATCCTCTCATTTAGCATCACTCAACATAGCCAATATCCCAAGAGCATGAAGAATCTTGGTTTCTACTGTCAGCATATATAATTGACATTGTGTGTGCCACAAACTCATTCCCAATTTTCAACTGGTCTTGGACTCCAGAAAAGGGCCCAATTCACTTTTACTATTCTCAATTGTGGGAGGTAAATTGTAATATTTTTTTCTATGAAATATGTTATTATTTCCTAACCCCTTTACATAAGGCCATCTTCGACCTTTTCCTACACATGATCTCCCCCGACACTCTCAAAGGTTTAAAGGACATCAATGACTGGTACATGAAGAAATACTACACTTACATTCGGGTCTATGGCGCCACAGGATCACCACACTTGCTACCAAAGTATGTTCCTAATAAGATGTTGGAAAGGGATATCACATACTAGAGTGTTGAAAAAGGGGCCATCGCCTACCTTTCAGAAAATAACAACAAATATTGACCAATTTTCCCCATCTAGGTGGGGTCATGTTCTTTGGCAAACAAGAAGCAAGATGAAAAGGAAGCAGAAGCACTTAAGGAGCTATGTATCTATTTTGGGGAACCCAAATCACATGACCCTCAGAATGTAGTTTATGAACACATGAAGGTCGTCTGATTAGCTCCACAAACAATGCATGAGTCTTGGTTCTCTGAGGCATGTTGAGTTTCAAAGAAGTGGTAGAAATTCTTACTACCGACGTGGCCCAACAACAACTGAGAAAGGATGAATAAAAAGAAATAACGCTATGGCTGGAGTAGTTTCGAGCTCTCCTCCACCAAGATAATAAAAAAGTAAGTGAAGAAGAGAAAAAGAGAAGAGATAAATAAGTTGAATTAGCAAGAGAATTTGATGAGGATGAGGAAAGATACCAACTATTGAAGAAGAAAGAGTTCAAAGATAAGTAGGTTGCATTGGAAAAAAGTAAAAGTAAATATTATCCATCTTGGAAGGCTGGCACAAGGAAGAAAGAAACAACAAACCAAGGAAATCCACCATTAGTAACACCGAGAGAAACCCAGGAAAATAATAAGAAATATAAAGCCGAAAACACAGAAGGTTGGGATATCGTTTCAATAGGTTTTGATGTTATCATCGACCTAGATCCTAAAATCAATGTGGTCAATAGCCCAATAGAAGAATGTTCCCCATTGGATTCTATTCCATGAATATTTTCCCTTACCTCAGAAGGACTCGGGTTCGAAAGAGCAGTGGTCGCATTTGGGGATTATTAATACAACCACAAGAATCAAGCCATAGAGAAGAGGGCCCCCAAAAGAAAAAGGGAAAAGATATAAGTAAACCAGGATGTGCCCGAAAGGAATATCAAATGGAAAGTTGGGACTGATGCAAAGGATAACGCTTTACAAGTGGCCTCGACACTTAGTTCCTTTGCTGGGGTAAACATTGTATTGGTACATGAGGTCACCGTAGCTTTAGACGATGTAAAATCTAGGATTGCAGAGCTTGAAACGACCCTGGAGACTATCGAACAATCTATTTCCAGTGATAAAACAGAGGAAATTTAGCAAACCAAGTAGGCTTATGAGGAGGAGATTAAAAAGAAATTACAAGCGCAAGAGGAATGTCTACAAATCAAATTCACTGAGCCAATTTCACTGGTCCAGAAGGCCCATGCTAGCGACATCCAAAAACATGAAACCTCATAAATATGGAAGTGAATAAACTCAAAGAAAAATTGGAATAATTGAGGTATTTCAAATAAAAAGGTCGAGTTGAATTCTAGAATATACAAGTGGAGAACGAAGTTTTGAGGAAGACTATAGAAGATCACCAAATCCATACAACGATTCTCGAGGCAGTGAAGAAAAAATACCTGGAGTAAAATGAATAGCTTTGGAGCATGCAGAAAAGGATTTTCAGTGCACTCGATAGAGTTCTCGTGATCAGATATGAATGGGAAAACTTCGACTCTCAGGTGAAAGTTATCAATGAAAAGTATAAAAAATCCCTGGAAGCTTACAACACAATCACGGAATGGAAAGAATATCCACCAACACAGTTCCATCCTCAGAAACCCTCTCATCGTATTCTTATGAGGAGAGAATATGTGATCGCAAAATGTTGGAAACAAGTATGGAAATGATCATTGAGGTGTTAAATACCTAGGAACAAGTAACAATATCCTACACAGAGGTATGGATATCATCCTACGATCTAATCTTGTTATTTGGAATGGATCCCCTGGGGGACATCAACACATATTCATGAACCTATATGGTCATCGAAAATGTGGACACCAGGTGGAACCTGGATTAGAGATAAATCGAACTGACCAACAAAATCAACATGGAAGTTATTGAAAAGAGAGTGATCCATCCCTCCAAAATAATCACCCTAACTAAAAATGTCTTGCAACGTGTTGATGAGAGACTCAAAAAAAAGATCATTATTCCCATGTGCAAGAGCCAGGATGACTTGGAGAGGACATATTTCTTTGAGTAGATTCCATACTTGAAGACTTCAAGAAATGGATGGCAGTCGTATACATGAGGGAAAAACTGTCAGGGCTTCCCTGAAGGATTATTTTTGTAACTGAAATTTTATAGGATAAATTAGATTATCATAATTATTCCCTAATCAGGAAAGGAAAGTTGAATCATTACATCAATATCCCAACCACTATCAATTTGAGCATTGAAATATAGTCCCATGGCACCTCTATAAATGGGATAATTGTAATGAAACAAGGGATTTTGGTTCTTTTGAGAAAGACTGGTATTTTTACTGCTATTTGAATAAAGGACTGGGGAGAATTTGGGAAACAATGGCATTTATGTGTATGGTTGTGACTATTCATATCTATGCATACGTTCTTTGTGATAATATATGTTAATATTAGAACTATTTCTTGATTAATGTTCTTTGATTTACAATTGTTATTGTTTTCCTTTATGAATATAGTGATTTGGTAGCTCAATTTGTCAAACAATTTTCATTGGAAGAAAACAACTTCTCGGTCAAATTTGTATATCACTTGTGTCATGAATTTTTTCTATGAAATTAATACACATTGTTGGAAGAATACCAAATCAGAAAGAAAGGTTATTTTGGGAAGAAAGGAATGCACGAGGAAAGCGACAACTAGAAGGAAGAGCAGCACGCGCGAATGCATGGAAAACCTAACGACATTAGGGTTAGGATTTTTGTAATACATTGTAATGGATGACAAGACATAAATGTATATATATAGATACCTAGGAGTTATAGGGGGAGAGTAGTTGTCCATTATGAAAGAATACAAAGGTCAGTTTTAGAGAGTCTGAAGAGACGATGGAGGAGTTCTGTTTTGATAACTAGTTGTAATCCTTTGTCATATGACCTACTTTTGTAAGTTGTTGAGCTATAGAGGGTTAGAAGGGTAGATATCGAGGGTTGGATCATGGGCTGAGGAGCCTGGTGTGATCTAGTCTGACTCGTAATAGATTGCAACCAGACTGAGGATGAGTTGTAAAGTGTGTGGCGTTGTAGTTTTGGAACTGACATAATAGAAGAGCTTGAGAGCCAGCTCTTTGTGGATGTATCCCAGAGGGGTTGAACCAAGGTAAAACCTATGTTATGTGATTGAATTATTGCGTCTCTTTTATTGTTTATGAGTAGATGTTAGCATGATGAATGAATGAGCTAATGAGTTGATTACATTACATGCATAATTGGTAATGACAATATATTGTTGTACTAAGTTAAATAGAACTCTTAGCGCACACTTGTCAGATCCCCATTCAATTCTGGACTGCAAACACTTGAGTATTGCAGTCACCCATTAAGACTATCTTGGGTGAGACAACGCAATGTACTCTATGTGTTGTGTTGCCTTCTGGTTTACCAGAAGGGCTGATAGTTTTAGAGGCTTTGTTGGAACCCAGTAGACTTGAACCTAGGTCAATCATGTTAAAGGTATAAATCAGAGAAATCAAACCAAAAATTGGTTATGTTGTCGGTTGGAATAGTATAGGATTGAGTAGATGGGATCTGTTAAAAGAGGGTAAGATCTATGGAAGGCGGGTCAAAAGAATACCGAATTGGATGAAAAGAAGATGAGAAGAATGTGCCACTAGAAGGGAATGTTGAGACCATGGAATCCCACAAAAATAGAGATCGAAATCTGGCTGAAGACAAAGGAGCTAGAGTTTGCGCAGAAAGATATAAGAAACCCTAGAGTAATGTCACGCAAATATCTTGAGAAGTATGTGTTTATTGATCTGCATGAAGTATTTTTATGTTATTTTCCACACTTATTGTAGGAATGGATATTTAGGTTGAAGGATAACCACACAACAAATCATATCCAACAATTAGAGTGGACCTTAGTTTAGATTGAGCAGTTATAGTAGGTGAATAACAAATTCACTCGTGCAGTAGATTTTTGGCTCAACAGTATTGTAGCGGGTTTATAACAAAATTTGTAGTAGATACCATGAATTCGTAGAGCACAGCGAAGCAAGAGTTTCTACGAGGGCCTCGAGGAAGGTATATTATATCGTTGTATACTTCTCGTAAGACATTTCCCTATAATAAACATGTAATGACAATGGATTCAGACAGTTAAACTTCCCTACATGCATGGGGGAAGGGGGGAAGCACTAAAAGAAAGAGGAGAAATGGAAGGAGAAATGGATAAAGGAAAGAAGGAGGAAGCCTTGGACCTAATCATGATGGATGATGACCAGATCAAGCGAATCATGGTGACAGCTAGAAAGACATGTAGTGGAGTACCCTACCAATACAAGGTGAACACCAAGAAGAGAGTCGTAGCTGCGAGGGAAGGATTGGCAAGTGATGAAGAGGAGGTAGAGGATCTTCGGGTTGTGGATAATATTAAGGAAATATTGCACACAACATATGAGAGGAAGATCATAGCTCCAAGAGAGGGAATAGAAGGAAGAAATCCTATCCATATTAATGTCACTGTGGAACCCATAAACCCATGTATGACTAACACACCAAAAAAAACACCACCGTTTAGACAACCTAATTTCGAGAGAAGGATGACAGTAGGAAGTACATCTACACAAGAAACAACAACTAGGGGAGCTATTTCAAGAAGTATTAGTCAAGTATATACACTGCACGGAGGTAGTAGTTTATCATTTAGGATGGCAGGACATGATCCCACCATCAGGTTACCAGAATTCAAAGGAGAAGTATCGAAGGACCCGGAAAAGAACTTGTTCATCTGTGAGAAGATCTGGGAATCAAAACAAATCACTGACGAGTACACTAAACTTGCATAGCTATTGATTACACTAAGGTATCATGAACTGGATTGGTATATGAGTTTAGCCACAAACAATCCACCAAGGATAACCAGAACAATTGCGGACATCAAGAAATTGTTGATAAATGAGTTTCAAAAGCCAAGTTCAGAGGAACAGTTGATGAACAAGATGATATAAATTAGAAAGAAACTAGGATAATTTGTATGGGATATTGACCAAAGATTCAAACGACTAAAAGGAAAGTTGAAATACCTCATGAAAAATATGCAGCACAGGCACTTGTTCATCAATTCATTATTACCACACTTAAAATATCCACTACAACAACAGAAGTTTCAGACACAGGTAGAGGCTCTACAGGAAACCCTACAACTAGAAGAAAACCAATATCAGAAGATGGACCCATCCATCGAAGATTTGAAGGAGGATTTGAAGAACTTAACATTCCAACTAAACCATAAAAAAATTAAGTACAAATGAGAAGTTGTTTGGTGTACCACATGCAGGACAGAAGGAAACCATAAGAACAAATGTCCAACATTTGTGCAGTACATGGAAGAAGGGATGCCAAATTCATTACCCATAGGAGGAATATGGTGTGAAATCTGTAAGAAACAGGGCCATGATCCATATCACTGCCCAATGAAGCAGAAGTACTAGACAGTCCCAAAGAGTTCATATTGCAACTTTTTCAAGTCGGTGGGACATGATGACAAAGACTATAGAACTACGGACTTGATGAGAGAGAGGACATCAGATGCATATAGGGTGTAGGCGGAAATGATGATCGGGAAAGCCACACATCATTTTAACCAAGTACCAAATCCATACAACATTGCATAGCTGTAGTATAATATTGCGCAACAACCATATAATACCACATATCCACAGTACAACACAACACAACCTCAGTACAATACCACGCAGTACAATCAGGCACCTCAGTATAATGTGCCACGAGGAGATCAAGATGGATACAGAGGTAGAGGATGAGCAAGAAGAGGCTTTGGAAGAGGTAGAGGACCAGTGGTATGTCACAATTGTCAACAATGGACACTATTCAAGAGAATTTCCACTTCCACCAAAGATTTGTATGTATTTTCATGCATCGGATCATGACACAGAAGAATTTCCTATGTTACTAGGGAAGATCCAAGAAAAGAGGAATTAGAACAACCATAATGTTCAATGTATTTCAGTGGAAGTGAGGGACGGTAGAAGAAACATCAACATAGTTATGTGTGGAGGAGCTAAAATAGGAAATGACGTAGTCCGACAAGAGCTAGTACAACATCAGTGGGTGAAGAAGAATGTTGAACCAAGGAAACAGTTCAACACACAGAATGAGAAGGAAACATTTAAGAAATCTAGACAAGAATTTATGAAGCAAAACTCCGCGTCAACTTCAACCATGCAACATAACAAGGAAGTACCAGAGTACGAGATGCCTCCATCATTGGATCATACCAAAGAAATGCAACCCCTGGGACAAGTAAGTTCAATCAAAGGCTTTTTGCAATCATGTGTAAAAATATTAAATGATCCATCCTCTATCAAGATATTACAAAGTATGTTAGAAATATGTACCATAGAGACAAAAGGAAAACTAGAACAAAAAACAATCAATCACCTAAATACAAGGAGAAGAACAAGTAGGGAGTTCAGGCTGAATGCCAACATCAAAGATTTCAACATGGGAGATACCATACTGTATCTAGGACCTGAAGTCAATGTATTACCCAAGAAGACATGGAAATGTATGGGAGTGTTATCCACAATTTTGGTCATTGTGATGATCTTATGATGATATTATGATGATGTAAAATCAATATCTTCACTAAGAACACTTTCATGAGAAAAGTTACACTTGTCTGTTTCTAGAAATCATGCTTTTAGAAGAGGTTCACAGGCTACCTATATATTTACCTGCGAGAATGCCTGATTCTCGCAGGCTTCTTTAAGCTAGAGTGTGAGGGGTTCGCACTGTACCTAATAGCCAGGGTGCGAACATCTTATTAAAGAGGAAAAAGATGAAGTTCTCGATCCTTCTAGAAGGGAATCTTCGAGAAGAATGAGTTGGCTTGCAAATGATTATCTAAGTACTGGTTTTCCTGATATCTTGGGATCATTTCCTATCCAAGTAACTAATCTATCTTCTCCTATATATTGAGGAGATTGCTCATGGAAAGGGTTAAGTTAAGAAAGCATCAAGTTAGAAAGGGATTGATTAGAGAATTAGTGCAAGACTGTATGGAGGACTGATGCTACAGCAGCTAGAGACAATAGTAAGGTCATCAAAAGTGGTTGATTTTCTTCATGCATGAGAAAGTGTGTGTGTCAGAACTAGGAGCCATCGAAAGGAGACCTACGACATCAAGGCTCAGGTTGTAAGTTTCACTTTCAATTAATTTAATATAGTAATATATCCCTTTCACATAAAGATGATGTCACTTTATTACATAACTCCTTGATCATATGTATAGACTAGCTATTGAATATATTAATCTGCCTTTACTTCGATTGGTTTGTATTGTTGTGATCTGAACGGGACAGGAGCATTGGAGCGAAGCTTGGAACAACAGAGACCTAAGGAAAGTGTTCATAAGGTATGTCCATGATCCTCATCTCTTAGTTCATTCAATAGGCTATATCTAGGGAAAGTGTATTAT
>CBVK0101506129.1:0-21787 GCA_900067695.1 Picea abies
TGGGACGCAATGGCTCCCCCAGCTCTTAACGGTATGTTGATCCTTGGCAATTGGATTCAATCCATCCTGTTTAGCTCTCTCCCTGGCTCTGTATCCCTCTCGGCTCTGGAAAGCTCTCCCCGCCTCCCTCTTCTTGACTCTTCCTCCCAGCCAGCCTCGGCAGCCTTCTGCACAGCGCCTGCTCACCCCTCGTGCACTGCAACATCATGCGACGAAGGTCCAGAGTCCCTTGCACCTACCCAGTCTACGCCATTGAAGACCTTTGCGAGCAATTCCAAGCCCTGCGAACAGACTGCAGGCGCATAGAAGAATGCTTAGGCTCGCGGCATCATGAACTCCAAGAGGAAAATCAAGTGATCTGTGAAAGTATGGCCGAAATGCAGACTCAAATGCAGCAACTGGAAATCAGACACAACCAAGAATTGGCAATTGTCCTCAGGGGGGTTAACTGCAATACAAGGCAGATAGGAGCAGTCACCCAAAGTTTAGGAAATCCTCAGCAACAAGCTCACTCTGCAAGCACGAACAAATCACGTTTACCTTCAACCTTCCACTCCGCTGCTAGCGACGATCAGCATGTCTCGATGGCTCCAAGGTTCTCTAATCGTGTTTGGGAGGAGGACAACCAGGTTCAGCACCACGCGGAAGCACACCAAGTAGAGGAGAATCAAGCAACACAGCAGAACGATCTAGGCTAGCCCTACATATAGCTCTAGTTTTTTATGAATTGTAAATTTCTGTTGTTATTAAATAGTTTTATAGCCATTTTCACATGGCAAAACTGTAGCCTATACAGAGCAATGGCCAAATCTCTCACCGGCATAGAAAGACTTTTGTTTCTATGGCAATAACAGGGGTGCCTGCACCCTGCCGTCTATAACTTTTTGGAATTCTGGCAGTTTTTAATATAATATAAATATACCCGTTTCTATTAAAAAAAAATATTGTAGCCCATGGAATGTTATGAATATTCCTAGTGTTCTCCTTTTCATGTGGGCAATTTTTGAGCAAATGATCTTCTCCATATCCCCAACAATGAATAGGCTCCCTTAGCCTCTTTCCTACTAACTCAACTAGCTTAGCCCCAACTTGCACTGGTTGATTCCGTGATTTTTATAATGTAGAGGTTTGAACCCTTTCTTTCTCTAGTCAAGCTTCTCCTTCTTTTCCTTACATGTATTGTGGATTTCTGGCTTGTTTTTATTCTAATCATATCAATACTTAGACTTTCTAATGGCCACATCCAAGTTTGAGGTTCATCAAACTCAATTATGTTTTTATAAGACTGAGGTAACCCACTTAAGAAATGTTGGAGCTTTGCCTTCTCATCTCTGATGTACTTAACATATCTAAACAGCTCCAAGAATTTAATCACTTATTCATCAGTGGTCATTTGTCCCAACTTTAACTCATGGAATTCTTTGATTTCACCATAGAAGTATCTGTTAGAGAGATACTTCTATTGAAAGTACTTCTTGAACTTCTTCCAAATAATCTTTCTTTCACTAATTTTCTTAACTTGTCAAAGATGCTCCCACCAAATTGATGCTATGCCATTTAAATTGAGTGTGGCCACGTTGACCTTCTTGTTTCCAAAGTAATCATTGACTTGGAAATACTTTTTTATACCAAGAAGCCAAGCTGCAACTTCTTGTCCAGATTTAACCTCGCCATCAAAGATATGTGATTTGCCTTCCAAAATTCTCCATGTAAGTTATCTCTGAGAGGCATCTTTCTCCTATGTTTGCTAGGAGAAGATTATGGGATATTGAGTGAGCCTTCAAATGCATATGACTCACTAATAGAAGATTTTGATAGAGATGGCTTATATGTCCCATCACGGGAGGTTCTTCTTGTACTATGGGTCCTCTTGTGAGAATGACTCATGAAGCTATTCCTGCTTATACCAGCATTGTTTGAATCTTGTCCATGACGCATTTTCCTCTACATGTCTAGCAAACTTTGAAGCATGGCTACATTTAGTTGTTTCTACTCTTTTTGAGCCTTGATTAGTCCTTCATTGTCTTCTCTACAATTTAGAAGCTCTACCCTCAAGATCCTCATAGTCTCTGCAATATCTAGACGTATCCCTTCATTTCTACGTCCATTGGACTCTGTCTTTGTATTTCCAACCTGCAAATTTTCACCCATAGCACCTGCCTCAAAATCATAAGTGTCTTGGAAGCATCCTCCATGATGACAATTTCTTATCCCAACCAAGACCACACCTCTATTCTTTTAATTATCTCGATAAATTAGAAGCTTTTTTGCAAGTATTGAGTGCTCAAATCTCTTCCCCTCTAAAATACCTTTCCAACAACTATAAATTTGCAAAATTTTGATGTTGAAGTTAGAAGTTATAGGACTCAAAAGGTCATTTCCTATTATGTGTTCTGCAATTTTGTTGTTGTTAAACCCAGATTGAACTACAAGAATTATGCACAATAAGAATTCTATTAGATAAAACAATAAGCCACAAAATTATTAACGTAGTAATTCTACTGTGCCTTTCTGGCCATACCTATGATAGTCAAATGAAATACAATATAATTGCCTTCCCCATTTGCCATTGTTAAATTAGGGAAAAAATTTCACATGGGTCTTCGAAATATTAGGGGAGACTATGGAGATCAAGGGAGCGGCAACTTCACTAATTTCATGCAATTTTGCACACAATTTCACTATTTTTCCACATTTATATGCTAAGTCGGAGCTCCAATCGATGCAACCTATTTTGCTTTGATTTCAGGGGTCATGGTTCACAAGTGCCATGTTTTCATTAGTTACATGACGTCCCTTTTGTAGATTTACATTTTCATGGATCCAATCCACTTGGGTTGTCCCATCCCTTTATTAGCCTAGGGCACGAGTGTGGCAAATTGTACTATCAACAATCAAATGGAATGACTTTTCAAAAGCCAAGATTTACGGCCCATACTAATTTCAAAGAGCCAGGATCTACGACCCATATCCATTTTGAAGCACCAAGTTGCATAGTTTTAAGTTACTTTTAACGCATACCACACCCTTCAAAGTGGTAAACCACCAAGACGGGTGGCACACATCCTATGGCTTCGAAGCTTAGAAGTCGGTTTCCAAAACCAGGGTTAGGGGCTCTAGAGTGGTATAATATACCA
This sequence comes from Picea abies, assembly GCA_900067695.1. Lineage (NCBI taxonomy): Eukaryota > Viridiplantae > Streptophyta > Pinopsida > Pinales > Pinaceae > Picea > Picea abies. The sequence goes on from CBVK0101506129.1 coordinate 3,138, forward strand.
CTTCCAATTTTACCACTTTTGAGACCCGGTTGCCAATTCCAATATCACACTTCAATGCTCCAAAGTATCCAATACCAGTTACCACCTTTCGGAAAAACCCACTTCAAAGACCCTCACCCCAATTTCCAATATCAAGCTTGTGGCCCCGAAGTGGAATTCCCAAAACCACTTACCACCTTTCCACATCCACCATGGATTATGTTTGGAATTTCCCCCCAATTCACGTGGATTGATGTTTGACCTCCGACAGCATCAACAATGGTTTGATGGCCATAATGTACAACTATGGCTTCCCAACTTCAACCACTGTCTTTCACTGCAACATTTTTACAAACTAAAGATTATTGGGCGGATTTACTCACATAGGGATAAAACTAAACACGCCAAGATTTGTTCTGCGACTTTCCAAACACCCAATAAATGTCAACGACCATACACCCATTGTGAATCATGTCGTTATATTCTCACAAAAAAGCTCGAATTGGCCCAGCATTGACATTGAGCTCTGATACCACACTGTGATGTCCCGCCCAGCAATCCCAACCACAAGACAAGTAGCCACGATACCAACTTCCAAATTTTATCCCACAAAGGTGTTATCCCCGCAATAACAATTGGATAAGCCTCCCAAAAAGGCCCAAAGTTAATAAAATGCATTAGCAACTGCAAAAATTAAAATGCAGCAGAAATAACAAGCATGAATTCACAGAGATTCATGGCAACCAAAAGCCCATGAGCAGAATCAAGCATAATCACACACAACATGCAATATACATAGATCTTCATAATAGAAATGAACATAAACTTTGCATATTCATAAACAACGATAAAGCACTTATCTTTTAACAAAATTTGGTCCAAGAAATTGGTTTTGTACGAGTAATTTTCCACCCAACAGTAGGTATCCAATGCAAATACCACCCCAAGCCAGGCTATGAGGCCACTAAGGAAAAGGAATCAAACCATGAACTTCTATCTCTCTCAGCCCAACCCATTTGCTCTCATGCTCAGACAACTTGCTCATTACAGAGCGCTCCATGCATCTCATCCAACCCAAACAACCATGGCACTCTCTTCCACTGTCCTACACAACACAAGGAAGATATTCCCTTTCTTTGCTCAACAGTCCCTCGGAGATATTCTTCCCTCCATTGCTCTTCAATGTGGGCAGAAACATCGCAATCTCTTGTTTGTTGTCTGGAAGTTGCTTGTGACAATAATATTTGGTTCTCAAGCTTCAAAAGAGAAACAAATACACAATGGATGATGGTTTCCTAACTTGCCCAACCTCTATGCTCACCTACAACCATCTATCTTTCATCCAATGTCTACAATTTCCTCTTCACGGTATCGATTTGATCAATTTCCAAACTCGTTAATGGTTGGCAATGGAAAATACAGCATGAACAATATAGACCATGAACGTGAGTATGATGGAATGAATGCTAGAATGAATGGCATTGAGAGAAATGAGGGAAACGATGGCTAACATCACTTCTAACAAGGGGAATGTAGGACTCTTACACTTCCCCATGATGATTGTACTCATCCCATGCTTCCATAATTACATGAGAAGACTTCCCCACCAAACTCTTACATGCATTCAATCATTGGTTTAATAAGTCAAAGGAGGTGGATGGTTTCATTTAAGGCACATGGTTGAAAAAAGATGAGATCTAAGACTAACACTTGGCAATAGAAGATTTACTTTCCCATAGGCCCCCTTTTCCTCTTCTTCTCTAGTGGAATTGCAGCGACTCTCATGCTCTCCACAACAATCTTGGACCATTTGATATTATATTCAAACATTAATATTTACATAGCTTTAATTCAGCATGACAAGCCTAACACATAGCCCATATATGTATATTTACGTCGTACATGCCTAGCCATTCATTAGTCGGGCCTTGGCCTTGAGCTTCAGACTAGGAATCCATATTAGCATATTTACATCATTTACATAATATGATTCAATTCATTCCAAAGATCAAAACTAGGGTATTACATAATCATTCACAATAAATAGTACAAGAATCTTTCAATGGTTGATTACTCCATAGTCCATGAAAAGGTGGAAACAAAAAGAATGCTATAGCAATACTCCAGTCAATATGATGTAATCCAAAGACACATTGGTAGAGTCAAAATCAACATCGTACAAGTTATACTAATAAGAAAGACAAAGACCACTTAGAACTCTAAACAACTAAAGGAAACTTAAAAAGTGATTTGGTAAACTCCAAAATAATTTAACATCATCACCGGGGTCATCATTCAGCGGTGAAGAGTCAAGTTGTCATATGTAAGCCCACCCACCAAGGTTCAATTCCCCCCAACCCTTGAGACATGAATAAACGGTTGGGGCCAAGTGCAAGATCTAGGTGACTTTGACAGAATAGTGCCTCCTTGTCATGGCAACATAGCCAACAGTAGTGCTTGTGTTTGTAGAAATTCTGAGGTCCTATGAGGCTGCCATCTAAGGTCTGTCTTTGACCTTAGTATGGCTCTAAGTTTCAACTGTATGGCTGTCTTCTATAAGCACATGGGGACCACTTTCCAAGGTATCCAAATCTCAACAGTGTTAGTGGTTCACCCCTGAAGGGCCATTTCACCCGCGCAAACGGGCCACTTATGGTGCTCTACCTCTTCAAGCCAGTTCTAATGGCTTCTGATGAGTTCAAAGGAAGCACTTTCAAAAAAAAAGCAATTAACATTGTAGGTAGATTGTAATTCACCATTTAGTAACCTAACTTGATGTCAGATGGCTAGGGAATATGAAGACAAAGCTGCTACGAATGTTTTTCCTCTCTATTTTGTTTCTTATAGAAGAAATGGCTTTGACCTCCTGATATGTCACTTAAATCTTAACTTGTGTTTCATGCTTTAGCACATCTTTAGACAACCAATTCAAGCTTAACTTTTGTTTTGTGCTTTGGCATGTCTTTAGTCTAGATAAAAAATTGCAGCAAATAATGGAGACTAGATAACTCAACGAGTAAAAAATACATCATGTGACAGTTCCGAGCATAGATATCACTATCAGGTACAATTTTCTCAGACAAGACATCGAGACCCTCTAACATGTGGCCTAGGCACTAAGAACAAACCCTGTCATAAACGTTGATCAAGGACACAATCAAATTCTTATAATAATGCGATTCTCCGAGGACTGTGAATATCACATATGTGCAGTTTATTGCACAATGTACAAAATGCCAGTCACAACAAATTTGGACATGAATTCAGGGTACATAGAAAGACAGATTGCTACATCATTGAATGGAGTTACCACTATCTGTCTGAATGGTTGATCATCAACCTCTGCACCACAATATTTTGGACCTGTTTGATTAAATCAACGATTTTGAATGGAAAATAAAGATGATTAACAAGTACATAAGGTACTTTGGTTACACCTTAAATCCGATTTGTAATAAAACCTCTGATAACAAGATGGATTGTGGAAAAAACAGCTCAGAACTAACCTCAGCTGACGATGCTTGTTAAATAGTATGCATCTGCTAGTAATTCCAAAAGGACAATAACTGACCACCTTTTTTGTTCTCTCCCAAGCCACGGGTTGAGAAGTACATGCTGACCCAAAACCCTGCAGTACAATATTTTAAATTTGCGTTAGGGTAAAAGTCGTCAAGTTAATGATGTTCAATCACAATTTCATGAAAATGATGGCCATTGAATATAAAAGTTAAAATCGGGTTCTATTTAATGGAAAACGCTGCTTGCTTTCTATCTTTAATCTCTCCCGGCTAATGCCCATAACTCTCCCATTACTATGTACTCGCATTAAGTATTACAACAAGAAATGCAGCAAATTTGAGCACGTCAAGGTAGTTATGCCCAGTTCCCAACCAGAAGAAAACTTTGACTTTAGAGATGATGTTGAGTAGAAAGGTCAAATCTTTGCATGGTCTTTAAAAGTTAAAACTGACTATTGAATTTTTGGGGGCTTATCTTTTTGTTCATTTTTTCCTTTTTTCAAGATGTCAACTCAAACCACTGCTTTATTGGACCAAATCAGGCCGAAGCATACTGTAAATTGGTTTTCCATCACAAACTTAGTTCTGTGTTTTAGAACTGTGTTGTGTATTTTCCAGACATAACGACATTTCAATTAACTGGAATTCTTGGATTTGGTCACATCTAGCAGAGTCATAACAGAATCATCTGCTTTCATGCAAAGAGCGTTTGAGTAATGTACTGTGTGCATAATTTGCAACGCACCCTCCAAGAAGCTTTTAGGTGTGTGCATCCCCAATTTCTCAACTGGCTGTACAATATAGTATCCTTTTCCCATGTTATCCCCAAATGCACATTTAAAAAGTCAGATAAGCCAAATAAATGTCATTGGAATTGTTTTTATGACTATTAAAAAATAAAAACTCTTATGGTAAAACTTGCTAACCCACATTTGTAGCGAGGATTGGTCAACAATAACCTATAAGCCCCAATATATCATGATCCTTATGCCAATGGCGGTGTCCACACAGGTAGTGGCCCTCTTATTTACATTCTATGTTGCCTGGTTCCAGTTCAGTGACCATAAAGTTTGGCAAAGGTGGTAACTATATAATAAAATTCGGCATTAAGTTTGAGAAATTATAATTCAAAATTTTTAATATATATATTAAAACATGTCAAATATACATAGTGAAAACCTGAAGTTCAAAATTACATCTTTGGTTTGAAATCTGAAATTACACCTGAAGTTGGGTTAAAGTTGAAGTTCAACAAATTTAAGATTAATTGGTTGTAGGGTGAGTATGCTTGCTTGCTCAACCTTACCCTCTCCTCCTTTAGGCGGACAAAAAATAAAAGTTCCTTAGTTGCCAGTACTCTGTAGTATCCCTTTCACATGCTATCCCCACATGCCCATTAAAAAAAATATCGATACACCAAATAAACGGTCAAAGTAGCATACCCCAATTGAGGTCCCAGAATTGTTTATAGGACTCGTAAGTGCAGTTATGGTACAGTTTTCCACCGTCTTTAATTGCTCAATAATTCAACAAAGTATTGGGTGTCTTGTCTTTTGTCAGTCAATCTTTTATGCTTCGTGTTTACAGTCATCTTGATGTTTCTTTAGTCAATCTAGGTTTGACCCATTGTTTTCCATGCCTGGTACAGATATAAATGCTGGCATTCTCTCCATTTATTCAGCTTGCTATCATATTTTTAGTGCAGAAACTTACTGGTTTATTACTTTCTCCTACAGGAATCACAGGCACCTGCACAATTATTATTAAACCAACGAAGCATCGTACCCTGAGTTTGATAAGAAACCGAATTACCTGAGTTTGAGAGGGTACCAATGCCATCCTCCCCCTCTCCTTCCTGCACTCAATTTTCACTTCCGGTCATGCCTGACATTACAAAACACAATGGATATTACCATAAGCGAATAACAAACCATATGAGTAAGAAACCCTCGTGAAGAAGGAGAAACAAAACATGTGCAGAGCGCATCATAGCTCCATAATCTCAAAATACTCTTTTTGAGGATGTCTGTGTATGTGCTATTAAACACCTGTTTGTTTTATCTTTTTGGGCTCAACCTGGTGTCCTATTTTCGGCTTCTCTAACTGTTTTGCATTGCAGACTCTCTCTGGGGCTATCTACAACAACTTCAATCACTGATTGATTGATGTAGTACAACTGGATGGAATGTAGCAAACACTTGAGGTAGGAGACTGGTTCACGCCCCCAACAGGCTGAATTCAAGAGAGGGATATTGATATTGCAGTGGGCTGTGATGGCCTTTGTGAATGCTGCAGCGATTGTGGCTTAAAAGGCAGGCGTTCAGCAAACAACCTTATCGAAGTGTTTCTAGATAGTATTTATTGTCCCCTCTAGTCTAGTGTAGAACAGTCGGGTGGTCGCGTGGGATCCTCTAGGTCCCTATTTTTCTTTTCGGGCTTGCTGGTGGGGGCAGGGATTATTATGGAATAAAATCCAAATCTTGGTGGTTGGAATGGGGTTAGCAATGTTAACTTTTCACGGTAAATTATATTGGGTGTAGAAGATTTGTTTTAGGGGAATGCATTGATTTTTAGTTAGGTGTAGAAAATTTGTGTGTGAGGGAATGCATTGATTTCTAGATTGGTTGTAGAAAATTTGTGCGAGGGAATGTATTGATTTTTAGATTGGGTGTAGAAAATTTGTGTGAGGGAAAGCATTTGATTTTTACAAGTTGAACTTGTAAAATAGTTTAAATTGACTTAAAAAGACATGGTAATAATGTCAGATACCATAATAGAAACATATTCTATTGTTTTATTTTTAATGACTAATATACATGTGATACATAGAAGGGAAAAAAATATAGAGCAAGTAAGCATAATTATCATGTCACGAATCAACCATTATAGTAAGTGGACCATTACCTCTATGAACACCACCACCATTAACCTAAAAATCATGATATATTGAGACTTATATGTTGCAACTTACTAATCCTTGGAAAAAATGACACTAAAAGGAAATCATATTGTAAAATCCCATCATCTCATTTCTTTTAAGAGGAGTGTTATCTTTTTAGCTCAAGTGCTAAAGGTTGTTTAATTAAGTTCCTTGTGAGTTTTCCATTTCATCCACTCCACTTATGAAAATTTTAAATTAAAGCTACAATATATTTATACCATGATAATAATGTCAATTTAGTTTTTATTATTATGCTTAACAAACTTAAACAAACAAGAATAGAAGGCTTGAAATATGAAAACTCTCGTAGTGTGTGTGTAACATTTATTAAGAGATGGGATGTCTTGTCACATTATATGACAAATGATGTACTTTGCTCGTTTTAAACATCCTGACAAAACGTTATTATTTCATGGAACAAAACACACAATACCCTTGGGAGGAAAATAAACCATGTTGGAGAGAATACCACTACCCTACCTAACCAACAAATGAATCCATGATGGTAGAATGCTTTAAATTTAAAGTTCTTCACTTTAATAAAAAGTGTAGAAGATAAATTTTGATGTGTGTACAATTTCATAAATTATAAGTAGTAATATATAACAGTATTTTACACATGTATATAATGTTTTGAGATATACAGTGTCCAAAGCCACACTTCTAAGTGAGGATTGACGCTTTCTTTATGAGCATTCATCGATGTCACTTATCAACAACTTGTAAAGATTAAACAACAAGTAAATATGACCCTCGCATCTAAGAGGAGCACATCTCAATGCAACTACTCTAAATTGCATGAAAAAAATAAGTAAATGTTTTTGTACCCTTTTGTGAAATATGTGCTAACGTTATGAGCAACGGTTAGAGCCATGTTCAATGTGAACACAGCTTAAGTTTTGTCATCGAAGTGGCAACAACTATTTGGTATATATTATGCCTTGTGGTTTGACTCTCAAATGGAATAAGGGCCTATAAAAAAAACCTTGATTTCATATGGAGATTGTAAAGTGTCCCCTATTATATAAATAAAAAATTATTTTTTTGAAGAAAAAAAAACAATATTTATATTAATATATTTCTAACATATCAAGGTTGACATTGATTGAGGACATAAATGCCTATTATCAAGATAGAGCAAAGTTAATAGCATTGACAACTTAAACAAGGTCTCAATATTGATGGTAGAGGCTTAGGTTAGTGCAAACCAAAGTAAACATGAGGGGGATAGAAGCTACATGGAGAGGAACTTGATTGGGACAACATGTGTCGGCTCGAGATTTCTCAACAATGGTGTTCGACCCTAAAAACTATGAAAATAGTAAGAGGAGGACACATCTCCAATCAATTCACCATAATGTCTCTTCATCGCCATAAAATCCTAAAACCAATTAGGGATAGTAACTTCTGTTATCAAGATGGAGCAAAGTTATCAACCTTGGAAACCTTGATGAGATAAGAATCCTAGTGGTGAAGGACAAAGAGCCAAATACATACACCTTAGATCAAGAAACCAACCCAAACCAAAGTAAACACAAGGGAGATTAGCACTAAATGGAGAGGGAAACAATAGGGATGACCCATATCACCATGGAAGAGACAGCTTAGGATTTCTCAACAATAATGTATGGTCCATAAATAGAGTAAATGGTAGAAGGGGGTCACTTCTCCAATTTGAATGACCAATGTGGCTCTTTAGTCCTATGAAGTCCATGATCAAAAGGGAATGTCATGTAATTGGCTAAGAAAGTGGCTCCAAAGGTATGATTGTAGACCATGGTAGGGAATGGTAATGAGGACTAGAAAGGACAATGGCACGGGGAGATTCTAGAAACCTTCCTAATGGGTTGAACCAATCATCATGAGAATTATAACAAGTTCAGGGGTCCAAATATTTATTTATTCTCTCATTTATATCTAATACTAAGGCATTGGGAGAAATTTCAAGTGTTGATTTACTTCTTGGTTGGAGAAGACGAATCCATTAATCATATCAACACAAATGGATACTCTACTTTGACTGGAGGATATGGGTCACTCCCTAGCATGGGAGCGTAGTAGTGAGGACAGTAGAGAAACATGCCTCTTATTGGTTGGGAATTGTGTATCTACGACTTCTTATAGAGGCAAAGGCATGTGTAAAGGGAATCCAGTGCTTAAATCAATTCAAACCAAAGCTCAAACATAAGATTGACCAAATATCCAATGGGAAGCTCCTATTGTTGATGTGCAAAGGACTTAGGCGATCATGGGGAAGAAGAAATTTGGCTTCCAATACTAGAACATCGAGGCACATAAAAGGTTGTTCAAAAGCGTGTGCCCTGCATATATAAGAGAGAAGGTGGTGAACCAGGATAGGAAGGGACATGTGGTGCACAAATATGAGAAGTGAGATGGACCCAATTCTCCTTTATTCTCTCGAGATTCAAGGAACACTAGTGGAAGGAGAATTATTTATCTAGTGGATGGGAGGAGAGTCAATGGTTAATGTCAAATTTCATAGCATGCATTGTTCAATGCTATGTGGATGCTCAAGAGGAGTCAATTGCTTATATTTCATTATTGGCTCAAGCTTTCAAAGTGAGCAATTCTTGTAGAGTTTTGAGATATACGATATTCAAGGCCACACTTCCAAGCGAGGATGAAGCTTTCTGAACAAGCATTCACTTGTGTCACTTCTTAATGACTCATGTAGATGAAAAAACTAGTGAATACGACCCTCCCTTGCATACAAGAGGAGCACATCTCAATCCATATAAGTAATCACTTTAAATTGCATGAAAATTTAAAGAAAATGTTTTTATACTCTCTTTTTTAAATTTGTACCAAGGCTCTGAGCAATGGTCAGGGCCATGGTCAATGTGAAGACAACTTAATTTTTTACAAGAATGTGGGAACAACTAAGTGGTATATATTATGCCTCATGGTTTGACTCTAAGTTGGATTATAGGAAAGCCTCGATTTCATACAAAGATTGCAAAGCATCCCTTTCAAGGTTATATATATATATATATATTGGCATTGATGGAGGACGTGAACCCCTATTATCAAGGTGAGGCAAAGTTAACAACCTAATTGGGGTTGATGTTGATCGAAGACATGAGCCCCACTATCAAGATGGAACAAAATTAATAGCCTTGAAAACTAAATGATATATGATTCTATTAGCTAAGTGTGAACCAAAGTAAACATGAGGGATATAAAAGCTACATGGAAAGGGAGTTTGATTAGGACAATCCATGGCAACATGGATGAGATGGCTCGAGATTTCTCAACAACGATGTTTGATCATGAAAATTGAGGAAATGGTAGGAGGGGTACACATCTCCAATCAAGTCACCACAATATCTCCCCACTGCCATAAAATCATAAAGCCAATTGGGGATAAGAACCCTTATTATCAAGATGGAGCAAAGTTAGCAACCTTGGAAACCTTAATGAGATATGAATCTTGGTGGTGAAGAAAAAAAGGTGAAGGACATACACCTTGGCTCAAGAAACCAATCCAAACCAAAATAAAAACGAGGGAGACAGATGCTAAATGACAAGGGAAACAATTGGGATGGTCCATATCATGATGGACAAGATGGCCCAAGATTTATCAACAGTCATGCCTGATCCATAAACAAAGGAAGTGGTAGGAAGGGGTCCTATCACCATTGAAATGACTATCATGGATCTCCAACCCAATGAAATCCATGATGATAAGCAAGTGCCATGTAATTAGTTAAGAAAGTAGATATGAAGATATGAATGCAAGAAGTTGTAGGGAATGGTAATGAGGGCTAGAAAGGATGATGGCATGAGGAACTTCTAGAAATCTTACTAATGGGTTGGATTTTTCTTCTTGAGGATTATACCCTACTCAAGGATCCAAATCACACTTTATGCTCTCATTTATATCTAATACTATGGTGTCGGGAGAAATTTCAAGTGTTGTATTTTCCTCAACTAGAAAATATGAATCCATTGATTACATCAACACAAATTGATACTCTACTCTTATTAGAGAATATGGAGCTTAGCAACGAGGAGAGTGGAGGAACATGCCTCTCATCAATTATGAATTGCATATCCAAGACTTATCATAGAGGCAAGGGCATGGGAAAAGGAAATCAAGTGCCTTAAATTGTTCAAACCAAAGCTCAAACATAGGAGTTTAATCAACTACTTAAGAGGAATATTTTATTGTTGGTGCCTAGAGGACTTAAGTGACTCTTGGGAAGAAGAAAGTTGGCTTCCAATATTAGGAGAATATTGTGACACATACCAATTTGTTCAAGATTGAGTACCCTATGTAACACCATGTTCCCCCCCATGATTGTAATTTTGCTAAGACTTCATGTATTGTAAATTATGAACCATGTAATTATGTTTATAATCAATGAAAACACATCAGACAACTGACTAAGAAGGAAGCCTCGAGTACTAGCCATGATACCACGACTGGGACAGGTGAGGTGGAACTGAGAAGTTTCAATGAGGAAAATAAAAAGCTTGCCCAACAATTCAGACTACACCTATACAAATTAAATACACTCACTGCCCAATGTACCTAAACTGCATAGAACCACAAAATCAGTTTATGGTGTTTAGGATCGGGTGGTTGAGCAATTATAACTGCTGTTGGATTTGGTACTTGGAGGAGTGAAGGGTCAACTAAGACCCCAATAAGAAGGATGCACTAGATTGCCCCTTCAAATTCGGGAACTTGACACAAAAGGGCTTGCATCTGACAACAAACATCGAGGATCTCGAGGACGGGGAGGAAGAAGAGGGAAAAGGTGTAAAAATAACACAGTTCTGCGCAGATGAGAGACAGAGAAGAAAGGAATGAGTAGGAGGATGCACGAATGAAGAATAATGGAATGAGCAGGAAGACACATAGGTGAAGCAAAACAACAGTAATATGTGAAACAGAGAAGAGCCAGAACATGAATGTGCGAAGACTGGAGTACTCACACAGAGAATTATCATGGACATATGAGTTGCAGACTCACAAACAGATGGTGTGGTCAGTAAGGTAAATTCATGCACACAAATCTAAACAACTGAGGATATTGGGAAGAATTTTTGAAGAAAATAGAAAGCTCACACAGGAAATTTAATGGTCACCCTCCAACAAAGAAGACCCATATCCAGACTTGAGCGACAAGGGGACCGAGACTTGGAACTTATTAGAAAGAAACCAACACTAGTAAGGGGAGATTGCCGAGGGACTGGGAAGTAGAGAAGGGGCTCCCTTGTGCAGAGGAAATCCCATTGTGAAGGTGCCTACTAAACTAGTGGAGCTCATGAGCTTAGTGGGAAGAGGGCAACTTTTGTTGTTTCTAGTGCACTGAAGGGGACTAACCTTCCTAAACCATTTCTTGATTTGGCAGTCAACTAAGGTAGTCCCCTGGTGGTATCATGACATGGAATGAGGGTGCAATGTTGCAGAAAAGCATAGTGCAACATAACCCATGGTTGGGAGGAGAGGCATTTTCCCTCAGTCAGTTAGCTGGTTGGAATCTTAGCTAAACAAATAAGTGTTTTTGCTTGTGTTGTTAGTTGAATGATCAATAAGGAGGATAAATGTTTTATTTTTATGTTGTGGATGTGGTTAAATGAAAGAGTGTTGAATTCCTGAGTAAAATGGATTAAAATGAACTATTCTTTCATTATCAATCTTGTTAACTGTGAATGAAAGAATGGGAAAGGTTAATGCAAGTTGAATCCTTGTGAATTACCCAGCCTTTGAAGGGAAAGCTTGCAAGATACAAATCTTCATTTGGATGAGTGGGTAGATTATTCTTGATTTATGGAGAAGTTCCTATATAGTTCTAGGAACCCTTTAATATGGTGACTTTCCTGCTTTTGAGTGGAAATTTTATAGGATGCAAAATATTCATTAGGTTTTGGAGTAGAAGTACTCTTAGCCAGTTATAGAGAGGATGGATGTCTAAGGGATTCAGACAGAACTTTGGTAACTAAGCTTGAAAGAACTCTATAACTATTAAGTTTTGGAATGAGCCTTTGACTCTTAAGAAAGCCCATATTTAAACCAGGAAGATCGACATATGTTGATTCGGTGGAAGACATAAATCTTGGTCGTTGGTCAAAGATCTAGGTCTCGGAGGAAACCTATTAGATGGCGAGGCCATCAAAGAATCCAAGTTACGAGGCTGCAAGGGAACTCTTATGGGAGGACCTCGGGCAAAAATAGGTTGTTGATCTATCAGAGGGTAATCTGATGAGATATGGGTTGTAGGTGCCCAATAATTCACCAACAAGTCTATCGGAAGGTGGATGGTCGAGGAAGTCTGAAAAGGAGCATAGGAAGGGTCTCTCATAGGGAGCCCAATGGGAAGCCTGATTGTCGAGAACCCAAGAACTGTAGAGTAGTCAATCCATAAAAAAGGATGTCGATGGACTCCCAATTGTTGGATCTGAAATGACCCAATCCACCAAAGAAGACTTAGATGAACAGAGGTGTCAATTAATTGTCGTGCAACTATAGAAATCTGAGCAAATCCTGACCGTTAGTCAGGAATATTAAGGGTCATTGGATCCATGGGGGTAGTTTCATCATAAATCATTGATCAAAATGATTTGTGATCACTCGGAGTGGTTGGATTGTGATGGAGAAGAATCCCCGAGTGGATATGAATCATTGATGTGAGGGATGGGTGTCCAATGTAATTTCAATCGTAGATATGTCAAGGCCCCCACCTACTCATGTGATGACTAGGTGATTAATGAGGTGTTATCCATCGTGCATTTTGAAGTGCCAACTTTATCAGGACCATCGGTTCCCGACTCCGAAGAGCGTTGGATCTGTCAGTACGGGTTCATCAGAGAGGTGCCATCAAGATGGGAATGAGTTAGTGAACCTGTTTGTCCAATGAGCAAAGAGCCTAATTCACTACAAGTTGTTTATTTGGTTGCATAGAATGAACTCCAACCATCCAATCGGGAATGTCTAGTTCTTGGTCTTTGTAGTAAACCCTTGGGGCAATGTTTGTCGAGAGTTGGGTATTGAGCAAACATATTCAACAAGTTAGATGTTGTGATAAGAGAAGTTCTTGTGCATGCCATGATGAACAAGGGAACTGAAGGATTCAAACCCGAGTCCTTAGGTCACGAGAAAGAGGAAATCCGACACCCCACCAGCCTAAGCAAGTTTAAGGGGGTCGGGTGTGTTGCAAAGTGGTATCGAAGCAGAGTTCAAACTCTAAGATTGAATGGGTCGCCAAGACCACATAATCGTTTAAGAAATTCTTATTTGCTAGAAATACATGTTTTAAATTTGATAATATAACTATGTATATGAATACTGACAGTGGTATTGAACAAGAAATGGAGTCCTATCTCGGGACTATCAAAACAAAATGATGTTTGGCAAGGTTGAGAAGTTATGCTAATGATTTTGATGTAATGATTAGGAAGGCTAAGTGTTGTTATGACCAAGCCAAGCATAAGAAAGAGCCTCTTAGAGATTGGAAGAAAAAAGAAAAGATCGGATTCCAAAAGAAGGGATTTAAACCATCCACATACAAGAATATGAAGAAAAGTGCTCATCTCGGTCAACTGAACAGAAGCATGCACCAGCAGAAATTCCCATCTCAAAGTGGAAATAGGCTAACAGAGCAGGCAAGAGAGAGAGTAGAGGAGCCAAAGAAAGGACCTCTACAATGTTGGGGTTGTGGATGAGAGATTGTCCTCATAGGTAGCATGCCAACAAAAGAGTCTACCATGTTCATGACGCTACTATGGTCAATGATGTGGCCAAAAGTGTGCCATGAATATATGCAGTTGTTGAGAATCAACATGGAGAACACTAATATTTTGTAGTGGAGTTGTAAGGTATAATTGCCAAGCAATCTATCTCTATTTTTATTGACCCTGGTTCTAATCTTAGTTATGTTTCACCTTTGAAGCAGGTGCTTTATAGAGAAAGAAACATGCAAAGGCATGGTTGGTTTAGCTAGCCACGGGGACTAAGAGAAAAGTGGAAAAGGTGATAGAGGCTTGTCCATTTGAAATAAGTGGACTACATACTGAAGTATCCTTGAATGTCCTACCCCTGGGATCATATGATGTGTTGTTAGGCATGGATTGGTTGTCCATTCATAAGGAAAAATTGAATTGTTATGACAAAACCTTAGAGTGTGAAGACCCACAACGCAACACGAGGGCATTGGAAGGAAATTAGAAGCTAGTTTTAGTTAGACAAATATCGACACTACAACTTAAGAAATTCAGTTGGAAAGGGTGTCCCTTGTATGCATTACAAGTGCTCAATGCAACAGAAGGCAAGGAGTTGAAGACTAAAGATCACCCATTGTTGTGGGAATTTAAAGATGTATTACTAGAGGAGGCACTTGGAATTCCTCCTGAGAGAGATATTGATTATTCGATAGATCTTGTGCCTAGAGCAATGTCAACTTCAAAGGTACCCTATAGAATGAGTACGCCCGAGCTAGTGGAGCTAAATGTGTAGCTGAAGGAGATGCTAGATAAAGGGTATATCAGGCTGGGTGTATCCCCGTGGGGAGCACCTACGTTGTTTGTAAGGAAGAAGGATGGTACATTACGACTGTGCATTGACTACCGGTAGTTGAACAAGATGACAATCAAGAACAAGTATCCATTGCCCAGGATTGATGATCTTTTTTATCAACTCAAAGGAGCTACAATTTTCTCTAAGATTGACTTGAGATATGGATATCACCAAGTTGCGATTAAGGATGAAGACATCTACAAGAAAACTTTTAGAATGAGGTATGGAGACTATAAGTGTGTGGTAGTGCCATTTGGGCTTACTAATGCACCAAATATCTTCATGTGCTTAATGAATAGTTTTCTCAACAAGTCTTTGGATAAGTTTGTCCTAGTGTTTGTTGATGACATCCTGGTGTATTATAAGACTAAGGAAGAGCATGAATAACATCTCATATTGGTGTTACAAGTGCTAAGGGATCACCAGTTGTATGCTAAGTTCAACAAGTGTGACTTCTTTTAGAAGGAAATCCAATATTTGGGCCACATAATCTTAGCAGAAGGAGTGGTAGTAGATCTCAAGAAGATCAAGGCAATCATGGATTGGTCTTCCCCTCATAATGTAATCGAGGTAAGGTCATTCATGGGATTAATTGGATATTATAGAAGGTTCATTAAGAGATTTTCTAAGATCGACCATCCCATTACCTCGATGAAAAAGAAGGGGAAGAAATGTGTATGGTCCATAGAGTGTGAAGCCAGCTTTCAACAGTTGAAGCATCTTTCGACCAATGCCCATGTTTTAAAAATTGCAGACCCCAAGAAAGATTTCTTGGTTTGCGCTAATGCTTGCAAGGAAGGACTCGATGGAGTTATTATGCAAGAAGGGAAAGTGATCCATTATTAGTCATGAAAGTTAAATTAACATGAGCAGTGGTATGCCACCCATGACTTGGAGCTTGCAGCGATTGTGCATGAGTTGAAAATGAGGAGGCATTATTTGCTTGGAAGAAGGTTTATCTTGATGACAAACCATTATGGTCTGAAGTATTTATTTGATCAGCCACACTTGAACGCTAGACAAGCCATATGGATGCCATTGATTAGGGAGTTTGATTTTGAGATCAAACACATAAAAGGGAAAGATAACTGAGTGGCAAATACACTTAGTTGAAGTGTGCAAACAATACACTTAGCAACAACAAGTGTACGTGAGTTTGTCATCAAGCAAAGAATTAAATTTCTCTTGCAAGAATATAAGTTTTTTGATTTGGTAAAAGAGGGATTGCAGCAAGAACCCAATGAGAAAAAATGTGAAGGATATCATCTTCGAGCTAATGAGTTGTTATTGTATAACAATAGGTGGTATGTGCCTAATTCAACAGAGTCGAAACATCTCATCATGGATGAATTTCATAGAAGACCTTACATGGGTCATCCTGGTTATCAAAAGATGATAACAACACTAAGGTAGTTTTATTACTGACCAAGAATGAAGTAAGACATTTTTGAATATATTTGCAAGTGTTTGGAGTGCCAGTGGGTCAAATTTGAACACAAGCACCTTCTAGGACTGTTGCAACCTTTGCAAATCCCATAATGGAAATGGGAGACAATCTCCATGGATTTTATTTTTGGTTTGTCGAGGACAACTAGGAAACATGATGCCATTATGGTAGTGGGAAGAAACCGACATTGGTAAGGGGAGATCATTAAGGGACTGGGAATCAGAGAAGGGGCTCCCTTATGAAGAGGAATCCAATTGGGAAGGTACCTAATAAACTCATGGAGATCATGAGCTTGGTGGGAAGAGGGAAACTTCTGTTGTTGCCAGTGGAGTGAAGGGGAGTAACCGTCCTGAACCATTTCTTGATTTGGCAGTAAGCCGAGGTAGTTCCCTAGTGGTATCATGGCTTGACATGGGGATGACATGCTATAGAAAATCATAGTGCATCATATCCTACTATTGGGAAGAGAAGAATTTCCTCTCAGTCAGTTGGTTGGTTGGAATCTTAGCTAAACATATAAGTGTTTTTGCTTTTGTTGTCAGCTGAATGATTAATAAGGAGGATGAACTATTTTTTGTTTATGTTGTAGATGTGGCTAAATGAAAGAGTGTTGAATTCCTTAGTAAAATGGATTAAAATGAACTAGTATTTCACTATCAAACTTGTTAATTGTGAACGAATGAGTAGGAAAGGTTAATGCATGTTGAATCCCTGTAAAGTGCCCAACCTTTGAATGAAAAGCTTGCAAGATCCAAATTTTAATTTGGATGAATGGGAAGAGTATTCCTAATTTATGGGGAAGTCCCTACGTAGTTCTAAGAACCCTTTAACCCGGTGACTTCCTGCTTTTGAATGGAAAGTTTATAGGATGCAAAATCTTCATTGGGTTTTGGAGTAGAAGTACTCTTAGCCAATTGTACGTAGGATGGATGTCCAAGGGAGTCAGGCATAACTTTGGTAACTAATCCTGAAAGAACCCTAGAACTATTAAGTCTTGGAATGAGCCTTCAACTTTGATCAAATCCCATAATTAAACCAAGAAGATTGACAACCGTCGATTCGGTGGGAGAAAGAGATCCTGATTGTTGGTCGGAGATCTGGGTCTCAGATGAAGCCTGTTGGGAGGTGAGGCCATTGGAGCATCTAAGTTGTGAGGTTGCAAGGGAACCCTAATGGGAGGACCCCAAGCAAATATGGATTGTTGATCTATTGGAGGGTAATCTGATAAGATCTAGGCCATGGGTTCCCAATACTTTACCAACAAGTCTATCGAAAGGTGGACGATTAGGGAAGTTTAGAAGGGAGCATAGGAAGGGTCTCTGATGGTGAAGCTCGATGGGTAAGCCTCATTGGCGAGAACCTGAGAACTAGAGAGCCATCGATCCATCATAAAGGATGTCAATGGAATCCCAACCGTTGGATCTAGAATGAACCAGTCCCTTGAAGAAGACTTATATGAAGAGAGGTGTCGATTAACTATCATGTAGCTATATAACTCCAAGAAAATCTTGACCATTAGTTGGGACAATTGATGGTTGTTGGATCCATCGGGGTAGTTTCATTAGAAAGCGTTGATCAAAATGATTTGCGATCACTCGTAGTGGTTGCATTCTGATGGTGAAGAATCCCCGAGTGGATATGAACCGTTGATGTGTGGGATGAGTGTCCAATGTAATTTCAGTTGTAGATCTATCAAGGGCATATTGGGATTCACTAGGTAGTGTCGTTGTTTTAGTTCACGTGTGTGCACACATCGACCTTCGTAACACTGCAGGTTTAAGACCCGGGGTTCATTCAATGTGTGTCCAACAAAACCCCCTAAGCACTGACATATCAATCCTTGGTCGAGGCAGAGGAAGGTATCACCTAAGATGTAGAGAGGATCATAGAGACCATAAGATCTTGTGTCGGGGATGGAGGATCAAACATAAATAATAGAACTGCAAATGGCATCCATGCAACTCATATACAATACTCATCAAGGACTAAGAATTAAAACAATACATGCACATGTGTTACTCATTCATAACAAACACATAATAGAACATAATCGCCATATCTTTATTACTGAGCACATTCCATCATATTAGAGATATACATGGTGCTAAATAATAGAGTTGCACAACATAAGACTTCATCTCATTACTATAACAATAGTGGGAATACAACATTAAGTGTTGTTGAAATAATGTAACTGCGAAGAGCATTCTTATTATTTTGTTA
>CBVK0101506139.1:0-23272 GCA_900067695.1 Picea abies
AAGTGTTTGGAAAATTCAAGGAATTCAAAGCCTTGATAAAGAATCTCTCTAAAATAAAAATCAAGATACTCATGTCAAATAATGGAGGAGAATACACCTCAAAAGAATTTTTAAGATTTTGCATAGATGCCAGGATTAAGAGGGAGCTCACCACTCCCTACAATCCTCAACAAAATGGTGTAGAAGAAAGCATGAATATAACTATAATGGAAGCAGTGAAGACTATGATCCAGGTTCAATATCTTCCAATACACTTATGGGATGAAGCAACAAGAACAACAATGTATGTCCAAAACATATTATCCCATAGTGCACTTGGATTCAAAACCTTCGAAGAAATTTTCTCCAGAAAGAAGCCATAAGTAAGACATCTCAAGATATTTGGTTGTCCAATGTTTGTACACATTCCAAAAGAAAGGAGAACCAAGATGGACCCTTTAGGAAAGAAGGGAATATTTGTTGGATACTATGAGGTCTCTAAGGCCTTCAAAATTTACATACCAGGTTACCATCATATTGAGATCAACAGAGATGTAACCTTTGATGAATATGAAACACTCAAGAAATCAAGAAGATGTCAGCTTGAAGAAGTATATGAAGAAGATCCTGTAGCTCCCAGAGTTGTAGAACCAGTGAGGGAAGTTACAAATACCACTAATGATGAGATTCAATAAGTTCATGATATGATATAATCTCAAGAACCTCCCTAGATGACGATCTCTCACAAGAGAAAGACAACTTGAGAAAGGGAACTTATTCAATATGGAGAGAAGTATGGTGCCCCAGAAGGAACCATGAGACACGTCAATAAACCTAAGCCATTCTCCAGTTATACGACTTTGATTTGTGATCTCATAGAAAAGGAGCCTACTTGCTTTGAAGAAGCCATCCAAAATAAAGAATGGGTAGATGCCATGACAAAAGAATAACAATCCATTATAAAGAATGATGTATGGGAAATAGTTCCTAGAAAGAAGAAAAAAGATATCATATCTTCCAAATGGTTATACAAGATAAAACATGTTGTTGATGGAAGTAGCTAGACACACTTCTGTCAGAACCATCATAGCTCTTGCAACCAAGATGAAGTGGAAGATACACTAGATGGATGTGAAAACAACCTTATTAAATGGTGTTATTGAAGAAGAAGTGTATATAGAACAACCTCAAGGGTTTGAAGTTGAAAATATAAAGAATCATCTCTGCAGGTTGAAGAAGGATATGTACGGATTGAAGCAAGCTCCCAAAGCTTGGTATGGAAAAATAGATAGTTTCCTAACGAGCTTGGGATTTACCAAGAGTAAAGTTGATTCCAACCTTTACTTCAAGGTTATGAATGATGAACCAGTTATATTGCTGTTGTATGTGGATGACTTATTCTTAACTAGAGAAGAAAATCTCAACATTGATTGTAAAAATAAGCTCACTGCAGAATTCGAGATGAAAGACCTAGGCATGATGCACTATTTCTTTGGTCTTGAGGTTTGGCAGAGCCCAAAGAAGATCTTCCTTAACCAAGGGAAGTATGCAGTTGAAATACTGAAGAGGTTTGATATGTTGGAATGTAAATCCATTAATACACCCATGGAAACAAAGTTGAAGCTCTTGGTTGATATTTCATCAGAATTGGTTGATGCTACACTGTACAGAAAAAACATTGGATCATTGATGTATCTAACGAATACCAGGCTAGATATATGTTTTGTTGTGAACACCTTAAGTCAGTATCTGGTATATCCCATACGTGTTCACCTTGTTGCTGCAAAACATGTGATGAGATACCTTAAGGGCCTTGTTGCTGCAAAACATGTGATGAGATACCTTAAGGGTACATTGGACTTTGTTTTTTGCTATAATGGAGATCATGACTTCAAACTAGTTGGTTATACCTATTGAGATTGGGATCAAAGTGTTTCTAATAGAAAGAGAACTTTAGGATGTTGTTTCAGTTTGGGGTCAGCCATGAATTCATGGTAGAGTAGGAAGTAGTCCAGTATTTCTCTCAGCATAATAGAAGTAGAATACATTGTTGCATGTTCCTCTAGTTGTGAAGCCATATGGCTTTGAAATTTATTGACATGTATATTTGATCTAGAGATGGAAGCAACCATGATTTTATGTGATAACCAGAGTTACATAAAGATGATGGAGAACTCTGTGTTCTGTGATAAGTCAAAGCACATAGAAATCCGATATCACTACATTTGTGATATGGAGTTACATAAAGATGACGGAGAACCCTGTGTTCTGTGATAAGTCAAAGCACATAGAAATCCGATATCACTACATTTGTGATATGGTGCAGAGGGGACCTGTAAAGCTCCAATATGTTGGCACAGATGAGCAGGTTGCAGATATGTTGACCAAGCCTCTGTCTTGTGTAAAGTTTGAATAGTTTCAAGACAATATTGGTATTGTACGAAAGGACCTCCCTTGAAAGGGGGAGTGATTTTGATGATACTATCGTATCTTGACCGACAACGAGTAGCTCAATTATGATTTTATATCCTAGGGGACTGATCATCCTTCGACAGATCCCAAAGCTCCAATAAGGATGGTCTGTCATAGTACTTGTGCATGTCTATGCTAGCTGTTGTCATTAGTGGTAGCTCCATTAGGATTTTTATAATCCTAGGGAATCTTATGATTCCTGGGTAGATCTCGAAGGTTTGGTAAGGTAGCTCCATTAGGATTTTTATAATCCTAGGGAATCTTATGATTCCTGGGTAGATCTCGAAGGTTTGGTAAGGATGGTATGTCAGAGTACCATGTGGTAGCTTCATTAGGATTTTACATCCTAAGGAATCTTATGATTCCTGGGCAGATCCCTAGGGATTGTCAGAGTACCACAATTTTTTTTTGTTACACCTTCCTCATTCTATTTCTATATGATTATGATGTTGTTTCTCTAGCCTCTTGCTGTGACGATGTTGTTGATCCAACCTCATGTTGTGATGATGTTGTTTCTCTAACCTCATGCTGTGATGATGTTGTTTCTCTAGCCTAGTGTTGTGATTTTGTTGTTGCTCCAACTTCGTGTTGTCGTTATATACTTTATGCTAACTGATGTTGATGTTTTAGATTCCATCTCCATGCTGTGAATGATTATGATGATGATTCTATTCCAGCTCCATGTTGTGAATGATGATGATGATGATGCTCCAGCTCCATGATGTGAATGATGATGTTATTGATGATGAGAAAAACTTCCGATGATTTATAGATATTCTAGTTAGTGTTCCAGATGTTGTTGTTGTTGCTTCCCTCTCTCTCTCTCTTGATGATGTTGTAGAATACCCTTCTTGTTAAGGTGGAGTGTTGAAATATTGTAACTGTGAAGTATATTCTATGTATTATTGAGTTAATATCTTATAGATAAATCCCCTTTTGTGGTTTGATCATTTAAGGACTTATATATGACCAAATCCCCTTTTTTGGATTGGTAAAACCCTAATTATATGATGCTAATTGAGAAGTCGCCCCCTAGGGATAATTAAAGTGGTTTTATCCACTAAGTGAAGAAGTCGGCCTTGGTTGATGAAAGAAAACAACTCTATCACTCCTCAACTAGTATAAATAAGAGAGGCTAGCACTTCATTTTGTCACTCACTCAAGTCACTCATCTAGTGCGCAAGTTTGAAGGAAGTTGCAGTTGTCGGAAGAAGGAAGAGAGAGGCACATTGCTCAGTATTGGATATTCTCTAGTGTTTGGTTTATTATCTTGTCATTGTATTGGCAATCTATATTAAGGAAATCTTTGTTGGTTTTTCTCCCCCATGAGGTTTTACCAGGATAAATGTTGTGTACCTTGTGATTGTGTTTCTTTCAGTGATCTTGCTTATGATATTATTGTTTAGTAAATTGAAAAGAACTTGATAACAACTCTAAAATTAACAGTTGATGCATCAATATGGAAAAAAATTTGTTCCCTGCATTTATGTCTCGGTGAATACTTTTCATCACAGTAATAGAAAATTCCTTTCTTGTGATGCTCCACCATTTTTG
This sequence comes from Picea abies, assembly GCA_900067695.1. NCBI lineage: Eukaryota > Viridiplantae > Streptophyta > Pinopsida > Pinales > Pinaceae > Picea > Picea abies. Next base: position 4,006 of record CBVK0101506139.1, read on the forward strand.
TTGGAGATACCATTTGGACCTTCAAGGTTTGCGTCGGAGATGCGATAGCCCTAGGGCAAGGGCAGGTGGGGAATGTAGCCTTCAAGTTTGGATCCTGAAGGATGGTATCTTCATTTAGTGCTAATTGACATGCCTGCAACCAGGAAGTAGGATGATGCATGCTCACGTGAGCCCCTATGGCTTCCTTTAAGCCTCTGATAAAACATTCAAGGTAAAATTCATTAGATAAGCCCTCAGTTTGGATAGCCAATTGTTCGAATGTCATGATGAAGTCTTTGACTGATCCAGTTTGGTGCAACTTAGTGAGATTTCCCCCAAAATATGTTTCCCTATCAAAATGGGCACAAAATTATTTAGTGAACATGTTCCAATTGGGTAGTCCTAGATAACATTTCTTATGCCACTGCCACCACTGGAAACATTCTTGATCCAAGTGAAAAACCCCTACATGGAGTTTGGTCTCATAATCCCTAATGTCATGAAGGGAGAAGTATTGTTCCATTTGAGAAATAGATCTGGCTGGGTTGGACCCATCAAATTTATGCATGTCAAATTTGGGCACTTTATTCCAAGAGGGTGGAGAACCCCAAGGTGAGCGGGACGAGTGAGTATTCTCATAATGGGAAGAATGAGGGTCCTCGGGACTAGGCTCAACATTCTTACCCTTGAGGAGTTGCTCCATAGCTTGGGATTTCATATTAAGGACAATTTGTAAGGTTGTCTAGATGGAGGTCATTTTTTGTTCTAGGTTGGACACCTTATCCTCCAAGGTTTCTTGGGACTGAGAGAGAGTGGTAGGCACGGTGAAGGATTAAGTACCAAAGGAGGTGGCGGGGCAAAAAATATTGGCCTAAAAGTGATAGGTACCTAGATGATGAAGACAACGAGAGGAATGCAATGGGATAGGTCTCAAATAAGGGCATCCCGGAAAGGGTTGGGTCCACCTAAAAAAAATACTAAAAAATGAGGGTACCACTACGATCAGAATGAATAGAGGAATCCAATGGACCAAGTCTCAAATAAGGGTGCAACCTATCCCTAGATGTTTTTTTTTTTTACTCTTGTGGAGTTATACACCAATTTGAATAATACTATAGAGATGAGATGTCCAAATGCTTAATAGGAAGAAATGTGTAGAAATTATGCAACCAGAATGCAGGAGACACAGTTGCCCGACAATAGATCTTGTCTGTGTTGTTTATGGTCCACCCCAAGGGTTAGGGTATTCGAGGTTTCTATAGACAAGGGTTTTCCTTGTGCTATAGCTCTCTAATATATGCACGAGGTCCAACAATAGTACTCAACCCAATATCTTAGGGCACCAAATAAGGAGGTTAGACCATACCCTTAGCCGTACTACCTAACTACCCAGGTACTAGAGAGTCTCTTCCCGAGTTTTGTTCTTGGTGACACTATAATAGTCAGGCGATCGATCGGTTTAGCTACAGTGGGATTTATGATGCATGGGTCGATCCGTATACAAGTGTTTTCTGATGCGCTACCACTATAAGGGGTACCAACAAGGGTTACAAGGGTTACCAATAGATGTGTGATTAAGTACCACTTGCATTTCCTACGTGTATGACTCCCCAACCGCAGGTTTATGCATGTAATGACCGATCTATGTAGCTTAAAGACGCTGGAATACATCTCTACCCTGAAAAACATTTACCCCACAAGCCTTTCCTTGGAAAGAGCTCTGATACCACTTGCAATATTCTACGAGACATGATCTCCTAGTTATCCCTAGATATTGGGGATAACAGTCACCAAAACCATAGCTACATCTTTGGAAATGGTTGGTAGGAGAGACTTGTTGAACCACTCAATCAAGAGATTATTTGGGATATGGGTCTTGGTTATCCTACATCTTCATCGCCACTCATGAATATGATTAGAAATGTGAGTGGTGGTGTCTTGACGTAGTGATTTCAAGAGATATGTTCCTATCTCATATTAAATGGGTAGTTGGTAATGTTCTAGGAACTCCATTGCCAAATCATTGAAGATTTTAAAGGAAGTGCCTTGTAATTCAATATACCACTTAATGACACTTCTGGTCAGAGATCTTTGGAAAATATGAAACCTCACACTATCATCCATCAAGGAATTGGATGAACACCACAAGTGGTATGTCATGATGTGTGTCGAGGGGTCTTCTCCCGGATTTTCGTTGAATTTTGGAATGTCTGACAGTAGCTTTCCCTTGATGGTCGACCATCAAGGGTTGTGGGAAATAGGGTCATTTTTCAACCATGATAAATCGGGTAAGTCCAATGTTGCGAGGAAAGACAACGACATATGAGAAAATGAATATTGGGAGGGAGATGAAGTCTCTATTGTCCCAAATGAACCTTGTGGTCCCTCTATGTTCATACTACTAGAAGGTTGTTGAGGTGGTCCCAAAGAGTGAGTTCCCCCAAGGATTGTGGAACTTCTAGAGACATGACTGCTCCCTGGAGTAGACATGTCACCAAGGGGATTTCCCCCAGGCATATATGTGGACCCTCCAAGAAAAAAGTTCCCAAAATTAGGCCCAAGGAAGAAACCCTCGAAATCTGAGGTATTCATAAAGGGAAAGCTTCCCCAATTTGAGAATTTACCCCCGAGGGATGTTCCCCCAAAGAAATGTGTGATATGCATGGGAAGTTAAAACCTCCTAACATACTACTTCCCCCATCTTGACTAGAGACAACCCCAAAACCACTAGGAAAGTTCCACCCAAAGTATACACTTGCACCTGATGATACTAGGCCGCTCATATGAATGGTGGAGGCAGAAGGAGTTCCGCCTCCCATGATGAAACCAAGGCTTGCCCCCCAAATGGAAAAGGATCTAGAAGTGGGAATCATAATAGAAGGTATGGGAATAGTAATATTGGGTATACTAATGGATGGGAAGGAAGATACAGTTGGGGTCCCCCGGATGAAGGGACATGTAGAAAGAGGGATAGATGGTGTTGGTCCAATGGTGCTAAGAGAAGGTAATGTGGACATCATAGGGATGCCCCTAGTCCCACTTGTATATGGGCTTGAAGGATCAACTACATTGGAAGAAACACTCAGTCCTGACATGGTGGGGGGATTGATAAACAAAAAAAAAGGCTCACTAAAATCTCCCTTACCTGGATAAGTAGAGGTGCTTCATGATCAGTTAAAGGAGGGTTAAATTTTGGTGGAGTATTTTCGTCGACCACTTCCACTTCAACCAAACTATTCTCCTCAAACCAAAGATGAGACCCTTTGAATTCTCAATCACATGTTTCACACCTTTTAAGAGGTGGTTGTTCCTCCGTGATTGGTGCTAGTCCTCGTATTCAACTAGACCGACACGATAATTTAGCCATAGTGAAAATAGTAGGTTTAAATCAAACACAATCCAACCTAAGGTTGATCTAGACTCAGAATCAAATAGCACACCCCTATCAAATATAGGATAAAAACAAGCAAACAAATGGCTCGGGGGGCCTTCCGAAAACCAACCCTCTGGGCAAGATGAAGTCCCCACAAGATTATAATGAAGGTATGGGGAGTAGTTACAATGATCTACGTGAAACAAACTTGGTTGATGCAAGCACCCTTTATTAAGGTGGGCATCCTATGGGGGAACTAATATCGTGAACGAATCTCTACCCCAGGTACTACAGGCACATCCCACCTATAGTCATCTTTGTTGGTTACCTAGGAAAGGTCACTAAGACTACCACCTTATAATCAATGATCGGGCGAATATTTGAAAGTCCGACCACACAGAAGGGTAGGGTAACTAGGCCTGAATATTCTAACGAGTTACTTCACACATAGGCGTGGCACCAACAAACCCAAGTATATGTAGTTGTCAAAGCGATACTACAAACACCAAAACAAGCAGAGAGGGGTAATCTCCCTTCTTTCCCCTATGCGACCTTGTGCTTAACTCTTTTGTTAGAGGAGCTTCCCAACACATTGGTTGTAAAAATGGATTTTCACTCTTTAATGACTACTAGGTTTTGTTTTAGTGGCCTTGGAGAATTTACTCTCCAATCCTATTCCAAGGCCCTAAGCCTATCTAATATCGGTTCACTAAAAAATAAAAATGTCTAGTTGATTTTATATTATGCAATTTATTTTTTATGGATATTATTTAAGTTAAAGGGAAATGGATGAAACTTTTTGTGATGATTGACTCTTGACCCAACCAAGCAATGCAAAAATACCAATGCAATTCGTTCAATTCAATGAATTCTAGCTATGAGAGGGAAGAGAGAATTTTTTCTTTGTAAATTCGAAAATGTAACCTCACACCAAGCAACCATACAAATAGTTCAGATCTGAAATTCTTTTAAGAATTCAAACCAAACAATGCACCAATGGACTACAGTTACTAATGCTTCAAAATATCACAAGCATGCAAATATATATATATATATATATATATATATATATATATATATATATATATATATATATATATATATATATATATATATATATATATATATATATATATATATATATATATATATATATATATATATATATATATATATATATATATTTCAAATATTATGCAAAAAATTCTTAATCTAAAAAATAACATGATCTGCAAATGGAAAACCAACGAATCAACAAGAAAGGGTTGTAGGAAATTTGTAGTGAAGCTTAAAAGTCCACTCCAATGTCTCTACAATAATATCAACCCAAAACTTAACTATGAAAGTAGGTCTAGTAATGAACACTAATCACAAAACCAAATGCAATCAATATAGTACATTACCATATCTGATTAGATATGTTGGGTGCATTGCCCAACTTCAATGGATCACTAGATAGAAAAAAAGTGTAAACAAGCAATCCAAGCAAGTTTCACAAACACACTTCAAAATGAAATTGAAGACAAAAGGGTTTGATGAAAGGAATCAAACAAAGACAATATCCATAAATACAAACCAATCATTGATTTGTGAGACTAGAAAAATAAGATATGATCACAACAATCTAGAAATTCTGCAATTTTCCAAATTTATAGGGGATGTTGCGGGTCTAATGACCTACAACACACAACTAGTCACTTGTCAATGGTAGTGCAACAAGAGACACCCTGTAGAATTTTCAGAAAAGAGAGACCTGACTCAGATCGAGTCAGATATGAGGGATCCAACCTATGAGGGAGTACGAAGGAAGAAAATAACCAAATCAAAATAGAGGATAGTAGGAAAGGGATTCTAAACTAGAGAAGAATCAAATATTCTTCCCCAACAGAGTCACCAGTTCAGTTATGGAGACAATCTCATAGGTGGGTAGTAAGATCTCCCTAGGATTTGCCTATTGATCCTAGACAAACAGAGGGATATACTTCAATGAATTTCCTTTAGACCCAATTAATTAGATTCATAATTAAAATAAGAAATGGGTGAATGACATACCTTTTATTTAAGGTTGTCCTTTGTATGTCTTGGTTGTTGTAGTCCCGAAGTTCCATATCCATATGCTACAACCTACTCTCTACACAAAAGAGATAGGAAATTTCTTCCTACTTCTCTTCTTAGTGTTATAATCCTAGACCTATCTTGGACCTATCCCAATCTATGATAAAATAAACCAGATCAGAACATTCATAGGGGAAAACCAATGATCTATTAATATAAATGACATAAGTACATCAATAAAATTACCTCTTGATGTAGATGCACTCCTATTTTCCCCTTGCTCCTTTCTCCTTCTTATCTCTTCAACCAAGCTAGGAAACCGAACTGCAATTGATGTATATGGAGAAGCACCTATGAATTTTGGCAACATACATATGTAAACAATTCTTCCTCCTCATGCTCAAGATTTTCCTTCTTTATATAGATCCTTGGAAGAGGATTTGAAAGAGATTCTATATATTCTAGAGACCAATGGATACTTTAATGATTTGAGTTCCAAGGTTCATGCCATGAAGAACCAACTCATCCCTTGCTTTCCTCTTCAAAACTTTGTAAATCTAGAGGGCTACAAAGGGTGTCATGGGTTGCACTACATATGATCCATGCCATGTATCCCTTTGTCCATGCATGACAAGAGACACCCTACAAAAATAATCTAAATATTAAGATAGAGTTGTGTCTTGGATTTGAACTTCTACGGTGTTACTCTCTGACCCTGTAGAGTGGAAACTAAGGCTATAACAATCTTGTCATCATAGAACAACACAAGAAGATACTAAGGTCAACAAAAGATCTCATAGACCCAAGATAATAAAAATAAGCTTACCGAATTATTTAGATATGTGGGAAAACATACAATAGGGAAATAGGGAGGCCCACCCAAGAAATAATGAAGGAGCATTGAGTAAACATACATCATAATAGGACTCATAAACAAACATTGGAAAAACATTCACGCAATATGAAACATCACATAAAAGTTGAAGAAACAAAAATGAAGGCCAAGGTTGATAATTGGTCTCAAAGGAGGATAAGAGAGGTAGAAAATATAGTAAAAAAATCCAACTGTCTAAATTGAGATGACAATTTTACCATTAGTTGAACCTATCACTGTCAACTATCATTAAATATTGTTTAATAATTGATTGTTTGGACAGCATTGCTAATTCAATGTAAAAGGTTTCATTGAAGTAATACACATGTTGATTTTTCATGTATTTATTAATTGAAGGTGGAGATGAAAAAATCAACATGAATATTTTCTTGAATATGAGTCTAAGAAGAGGGTCAAAACATTGAAAATAAGATGGATAATACTAGAATATTTTCTTGAAGATGAGTCTAAGAGGAGGGTCAAAACATTGAAAATAAGATGGATAATACCACAATAACTCCAATACATGATGGAAATTACATTTTCTATGAATTCTTAACTAATATCATATCATCATAGTATGGATAAATTACTTTGAGAGTGCTTAGAAGACTTGAGAAGCTTTAGATTGCTAATAGAAATAAGATTGGTCATATCTCCTTCCCTAAAACATGTATAACTAGTAATATAATTCTTGGGTTCACCAAGATCAATCACATCCGAAGAAGTGGTTCGAATGAATGTGTGTTAAAACAATTGTGTCTAATGCTAATCCATGATCAATTGAGAGGTCTATATGTGTACTTAGAAAGAATGGATTGATACTTAATTAATTTTCACCTATCATCAACCAACACTATATAAACCATAACACATAGGAGCTCAACAAGGAGAGTGGAATTGTCATATAAGGATATTGTTCACAAAATTAACATTAAGTTTGATAAAATTACAAATGAAAAATTTTCCCAAAACAATTGGCAATAAGAAAAGTTAGAAAAGTACATCGATGGTAAGAGATCCAAATCACTTAGTAGTTGACGTCTCCAACATGTGACTAGACACTCATTCAAAGAGTTTGTTAGAGAAAGGGATAAAATTTACAATGGCACCAAAAAGGATCCCATTAAAAGACATGATTTATGGGATATTAAAAGGCATACAACAGCTTCCAAAAAGGGAGGTTGAAGAGATTCAACAACATTCTTGAAGAACATTGAGGAGAGAAAAGTCTTTAAGACCCAACATAGAAAAGAAAAAAGTATGGCTTTTAAAAGACTCAATGAGAATGAATATATTGTTTTTTAAATTTTGAAGAGGGTGGAGCAATGGTGATCTTAAACAAAGCATACTACATTGAAAATATGAATGACCACATAAGTAATAGCATATATTGCAAGAAACACATAAATAAATCATACAAACCATGAAGTCTCAAAGGTCATCAAAGAATCATCATTGAATGAAGAGATTAAAAGGAAAATTATAAATGAAGAGATTAAAAGGAAAATTATAGCCTTTGATCCAATATTCACACCACTCTATGGGCTTCCAAAGATTCAAAAAGTTAGCTTCCCTCTAAGGTCCATTTTAGACACTATAGACACACCAAACTGTAAGATCACTAAGTTTTTAGCCAACAAATGAGAAACTCTAGTAGATAATACATAATCCTACATTAAAGACTTCTTTTGTTATTGAGAAAATCATAGGTATGCATATGGAGGAACAAGAGGTGGTACTAAGTCTAAAAGTTGTCTCTCTCTTTACCATGATTCATATAGAAGAGGCTATCAAAGTTATAGAATATCTAATAGACCTAGAAACAACAAAGTTGGATGGATTGTGCCTCAGATAAGCATTTTCCAACTTTGAAGGAGACTTGTATGAGAAAATCTATGGTGTGGTTATAGGCTTTCCCTTGTCACCAATAGTGGCCAAATTGTTTATGAAAACATTGAATAAAAACTGCTCATTGTAGCCCAATTGGTGGGCCCAGGTGTGTTGATGACACCTACATTATTTGGGCCTATTACCGACCAAAATGGTGGCCTCGTCAAGGTCCCTTGAGGAGCTAAGGAGGTACCATGTAGGACAAGTGCCCAATTTGACTGCAACACAAGTCCTTTCTTGTTCAATCTCATCTCTTACACAAAAGGACTTTGGGAGGCTTCCCTAACATAATACGTTCATACGAAAATTAGTAGACCAATGCCTATGTGATATAGAGGTGAAGGTAGGAGTTAATTACTTAAGCTAATTGATATAGAATGATAAATAACTAAAAATAATAATGCATACCAACAAAATAAAACCACTCAAGATTTGTATGATAAAGCAACAAAATAGTGCAAAAGAGTGGTGAAATCCCTTACCAATTCCTCGGATGTATTTTTAAGTATACCTTTAGGTAATGTGGCTCTAATTTGAGTTGTTCAATTCTTTCCTAAGTTATCAAATCTGTAAAATGCATAAACAAAGCAAAAAATAATGAGAAATGTGGTCCTTTCAAGGCCTCCCACAAGTGTTAGGCACCTTAGATCACTATATATGTGGGCTATGAAGCTTGGGAAGCAAGATAAGAGTATTTTCCTATGCCCAAAGCTTTAGATTTGCAACAAAATCATGATTTTCATCTTGCTATAAATCACCTTGAAAATTTGGGGTTCAAATCCCCCTAGGGTCAGTGGTGAAATCCCTTACCAATTCCTCGGATGTATTTTTAAGTATACCTTTAGGTAATGTGGCTCTAATTTGAGTTGTTCAATTCTTTCCTAAGTTCTCAAATCTGTAAAATGCATAAACAAAGCAAAAAATAATGAGAAATGTGGTCCTTTCAAGGCCTCCCACAAGTGTTAGGCACCTTAGATCACTATATATGTGGGCTATGAAGCTTGGGAAGCAAGATAAGAGTATTTTCCTATGCCCAAAGCTTTAGATTTGCAACAAAATCATGATTTTCATCTTGCTATAAATCACCTTGAAAATTTGGGGTTCAAATCCCCCTAGGGTCAAAACCCAAAAAAATATTCCAGCCAACAAATTATTTTGTTGTGGCTTAAAATTACTGATATAATCTAGAAAATAATAGATCTAACTCTAGAAAAAATATAGATATCAAACATGAGTTTTTATGATAAAATACTTACCTTGAATCCCCCCTTTTGGATGAGATTCTTGTTGGATATGGTGTAGGATTTGTTGTAAATTTTCATATATGCAAAAAATATCAAAATGCCCTCATGAAATGGACAATGGAGTGCAAAAAACTAGAGGTTCAAGTAGTCTTAGGGTAGCAATAGCTCTAGATACAAAATCCTTAAGGTTCTACTAGCCTTAAAAAATAAAGTTGGTTGAAGTAGTGAGGCTTACCTCGGCCTTACTCTTACCTATAAAGCGTCAGATTGCGATCACAACCCTTTCTAAGTCAGTTGTAGAATTTGGACTAGAATTTGTGTTTGTAGTTGATGGACTATCACCATCAATCTAGTCTAGAATAGTTGTGTTGCTTCCGGATGTTTCCAAGAAAGCTTTGCTAGTGGGATGGTCTCCAACTATTAGATCAACATGGATGTGAAATGAAATATCTTCCTTGTTGAAGATACCCCCAATAAGGGTTTTTTGAACACTTGGATTTGAACCACTTGACACCACCAAAGGAGTAGATGAGTTGAAGTCTATACCTCTCCTTCCATGTGACTATCTAGCCCCTCAATGGATTGATCCAATAACCCTGCAAATAATATTGAAAAAAAAAAAATCTACTCTATGAAACACTCTTACACTTAGTCAAGAAACAATATCGTAGAATAATCAATCCATGAATTGCACTAGAAAATACAAGTTCTTATTGAATGGAATACATGATCTCACAATTCGACAACAACTTCATTGAGCAAAAGGTCTAGCCTTTTATAATATTTCTTTGTAGCAACTAGTTCAACCACTCCCTCAAATAATAATATTCTGACTTGTCTTCCACATCCCAAAGACTAACTCATTCATAATAAAAATGATTTTTACAATAAAATATTACCCATCGGTTTGCATGATTAAGCTCAATAGTGGTGTGAGGAGGTGGATTTCTCTTGGAATAGACGCCCAACGGTCCATATTTGACTTTTTTATTCAATGAGGAGCCCACATTCCACTTCATTTTCTCCAAATTGCACTCTTTACCCACATTAATCAAGAGAGGAGTCGACTTTAAATTCTTATTCATACATGATTCATCACATAAAACAAAAAGGGGTGGCCCCTTTTCATAATTCATGTCATAGCATAGTGCGCCCCCATCATTCTCTTTAACCAAAAGTGAAACCTATGACTTTGTTGTGAAACCTTATGTAAGAAAGTCCTCTTATAATATAATATTTTCTTTGTTCTTTATGGTTGAGGTGATAAAGGTGTTTCCCCCTTCTTAGAATAAAATTGCTTTGCTATGTTTAAAGGGGGTGGCCCCTTTATTCAAACATCTTTGTCTCCTTCGTAAATTGCTACGTAGCATATAAGTCACATTAACCACCATGTTAATATAATCCATAAATTTCATGATCTAACCCTCATAAAATGCATGGAACCACAAGACATGAGGCTAGTGTCTATTAACTAAATATATGTGATGAAGAAGAGGTTCTCGTGTGCCCAATGCCTTGGATTAAAAAGATCTTTGAATTGAAAACTTTTGATACATGGGTTTTGTTCGAGATGAGATTTACTTACCCTTTATCATTGGATTTATCACATTTCAATGAATGCTCCTTTTATCTTGTAACTATGTTTGTGACCCTTTTGCAATTGATTTCTTCTCGTAACTTGATTTTTTTCCAAAACTTCAATGTGGTATGTCAAGCACACATAATTACGGTTAATTTGAGTGTTTGTTGTATTTTCGGTCTCAAGACCTCGTGTATTAGGATTTGTGACCGTCTCAGAAAATATGAGATGTTACAAATTGTGAGACTGCTATGTTGGGAACTGTGAATAAATAATGCACCATGGTTAAGAGATGCAGACAAACTCTAGAAACATGACCATGTGAGAAAAGACATAGATGTGCAAGACCATGGGCCAAACTAGCCCTACATAGTGCAATCACCCCTACAAAGAACCTAGCACATGTAAACCATGTATCCCTATATATCCACCTTAAGATCTCCAATCATATCCAGATTGGAAGGAATTGAAAGTGGGGACTAGAAGGATTGGACATGGCCAACCACAAAGCCCTAGGAGTCCATAACACAATATCATCCACATGGCTTACAAGAATTTAACTTATATCTCCTTGGGCTTACAATGGTGTAGCCAAGTGAAAAATCATAGGGTATCTCCCCAAAAGGTAACATGGCCCATGGAAGGGAAGAATTGGAGTAATTTATTGAACATCTCAACAACTAGTCTAATTCTATTAAATTTACAATGCAGGTTGAAGAAAATCAATCCCTTTTATTTCTATATGTCATGGTATTTATAACTAGGATGGCTATGTTGTTTATAAATTTTATAGGTTCATAAAATTCATACAAGATAATACCTGTATGTGAATTCTTAACACCAACTGAGATGGAAAATGGGTGTCCTAAACACACTATTTTGTAGAGCTATGGGGATCTCAAATAAACATCACATGAGTATGAAAAAATAAATTTACACAATTTTTTCATTACTAATAGAAAGAAAATTTACACAAATTTTTCATTACCATTAGATATATCACTTCACAAATCATTAAGTATTTTGTAAAAAAGAGAGATAACATATGAGAACTCAAGGCCTTACTAGGGAAAGTAACATTTAAGAATATAAGGTTTTCCTAGAATACATATAAGGAGTAATTGATAAAATTGCCAAGAATATGAGAAAAAATAACATCATTGTCATTAGAAGTTGACATTCAAAGGCATCCTAAAAGTGATGGGACTTAGCAAGGATCATGGAAACCATTTTCTATGTTGGAAATCAATTGTAACCACTGTGGATTCATTAAACCCTCAAGTGGGTTTGATTAGATATTTGTACCACTGTGGATTCATTAAATCCTCAAGTGGGTTTGATTAGATATTTGTTCTTTTCAGTTTCAAGCAATTTCATGTATAAAAGAGAGTGCCTTCTACATTCTATGGGAGGACTCTTAGAGCACATGTCCAACTTGTGATGGAATAAATCATATTTCCTGAGATTTTGTTTAAGTGCAGTTTTATAATTTATGCATTGTAGATTAATTATAGTTTTATAATTTATGTAATGTATGATTGGAATGATTTTAATTTTATAATTTATCTAATGTGTGATTAGATTAACATTAACACTTTTTTCTATGACACCAAGGGCTCATGACGGGAGAACATAGTTCGTCTTGGTGTAGACTAACCTTTATTTCCATTTCCACAAGTGCTTTTCAATTCAAGACTTTTTAATTTTGCAAGTGTGATTTATTTCCTCGCAAGGTGTGGTGTTTTTTCTTCAATTCTATTATAAGATCTACACGGTTGAATCATGCTCTTCTGGTCCATGTTAACACCAAGTAGGACATGGACTAGCCCTAGTAGCTCAAGGCTTACTTTATTCAAGTGTTAGCTCATCTACACGGTTGAATCATGCTCTTCTGGTCCATGTTAACACCAAGTAGGACATGGACTAGCCCTAGTAGCTCAAGGCTTACTTTATTCAAGTGTTAGCTCCAAGTAGTCAACCTTCTCTTATTTGGTCTCCACCAACATGGTGCTAGATACAATTTGACTTGGTTACTTGTTGTTTTGTTTTATATCTGTACTGTTGTTGTAGTTTAAAATGCCAGTCTCTTTGATCTTGATTCATGCTTAATCAACTACAGAATGCAGGTTTAACAATGATTACTAACTGCCTAGAATTTATGCCACAATTTCCTTTTTGTAGAAGCATAATAGACAAACTAATGCAATATGAGAATTAATCGCTTGCACATATAGTGCACAACATCTCGCAAGCATCTGGACCTTGGGTTGATGATTAATGTATGAATTATTTAATCACTAAGGTGATTAATTGTCCCAATGTTTTGACACCGTTGTCGAGGAGGTGTCAAGGGTGCAATAATAAATCTTGCATTGGTTTCAGTTAGCACATGGTATTATGGATCTTTGAGAGGTGATGATTGATTGAATTCTCTGATGGGTCCCATATGTAGTGTTTGAATTTAATTTAGATAATATAGATGCATGAGTTAAATTAAATGATCTTTGTGGCGCAGTAAGAGCCACCCATAGTATTGATCTCTCTTTTGCAGGAACTTTGGAAAGAGGAAGAAAGTAGTGGTGAATGAGGATTCCACTAGAAAAGGAGCCAAGGGGGTGGAAAATCCTTCAAGCTCAAGTATGGATTGATTATCAAGGTATGAGGTTAACTTTAATTACTTTTATGTAGCATCTTGGGTTGTTGAAACTTTTAGTTTGATTTTCTTCATCCCATTCTCTCCACATCATCTCTTTCTTCTTTTCATCCTCTCTTTTCATTATTTATTTTCATCATATTATTTATTCCACACTCTTCTCATCATCTATCTCCCTCTATTTTTATCCATTAAACCATACTTCTTCATTCATTCCAGATCTTTTTACAACCCTTGATTCTTTATTGATTACCTCTCTCCACACCTGGCCTCTTTCATCTAAGGCGTGATAAAAAATGAACACCACTCAATGGATTAATGATGATGATAGTGGGGCACTTCATGTACTTTTTCGATGGTTATCTCAAGATTTCATTACAATCATAACATATTTTGACTAAAATGTTAGTTTTTTTCTCTCATTTTTAGGTGTTGTTTTTGCATTTTACCCCAAATCTTGTATGGCTCATATCAAACAATATAGGAACTGGATACTTGAAATTTTTGGTATGTGGATGTATTAAATTGAAATTATGTGCTCACAAAAATTCACACCTATCTGGATCATCATTTGGGATAAATTGATTTTCGATCACACTCTCGTAGCATTTTAGCTAAATGACAACACTGAAACATAGTCGGGACAATCCTGTTTTGGGAAATTATATGGGAATATTTGTAAAACTTGTTTCTATCCAAAATATACCTTAATATCTAGTTTCTAACCCTATTTGAATCATTCAATTTGGATCTCAAATGAAAAAGTTATGATCAAAACATTGACTGGACGTAGAGTAGGCAACTTAGGAACATAGTTGGGACAATCAATTTTTGGATGCCAAATGGATATATATTTCAAACATGTTTCTATGGTGTATTTTCCTATTAATATAGTTTACAACACAATTTGAATAATTCAATTTTGATATCATATGAAAAAAATTATTCCCAAAATACTAACTGCCTGTCCTAAATTTACACTCTTAAAACTTTGTTTTCTTGGCTATTCATTGGTATATTTGCCCCATAAATCCTTATTTTCTTCAAAAAATGTGTATTTCGGAGATACAAACATTAATATACTTTCATATTCAATTGCAATAAAGTCAATCCATCATCAAACGAAAAACTTATGCTTAAAATAGTGATTGTTGGCCTATGCGGGAATTCAAAAACAACCCTATCATGCATGGCGTTCCTAAGTAGATTTGACATATCATCTCATGGAATTTTCAAAACCTGTTTTTAACGGAGATATCCCTTTGAATATAATTTCATTTAGATTTGGAATCACTCAAATCAAACGTTAAATACAGATTTTATTAAGGAAATATTATCTAGTAGACTAGGTGGCCACCACTCCTTAGCAGGTAAAAAGTGAATTTCTCTTTGGATCTATCTCATATGCACTATTTGTTATTTTTTTCATATGTCTTGGATGAAGAGAGACTGATCACCTCTCGTTTTCCATGATCTCACATTTTATTGTAGGTAAGTGCTAGTTTCAGGGCCCGAGAGGATCAAGAAGGTCAATTCATGAACGAGTGATTTTGAAAAACCAAAATTCTATGAACAAGGGAATTCCATCCATACATCCAACCCAATAAACTGCATTATCATATTATTTTGAGTTCTTGCATGATTTGAATCTCAGTTTCCTATGAGATTCCTACAGAAGAATTCCATCTACTGGCTTACAAACACCAAACATTTTTCTGATGGAAAAAGACCATGAAAAAATAAAGAATTGATATGGAGAAAAAGTTAAGACCAATTACAAAAGAATTCAAGTCCCATTACTCCATCAACCATGTCATTTATACCAAAGAATCCTTCCAGAAGACCTAATATACTCATTCTCCAATACCACAATATGCTCATGCATTTTCTTCTTTCCACCTCAAGAATATTAGAGGAAAAATGCATGTTGAAGTCAATGAAATTTCTATAACTATGTGGAAAGAATTAAAGAACATTTCTTTCATGTAACCATTGTTTTTAATCATAACCCTAATTCACTTGTTTCCTCCACCAACTTCTGCTCCACCCACTCCTAACCCACCCAATAAAGAAACTCAGCTCACTTACAAGGATAAGCTACCATTCTAGTTTCAATATTCAATAAATATTTCCAAGAGTTTTATTTCTACTTTCCTTTCATTTCTCTTGTTTTGAACACCTCCTTCATATTCAAAATTTAACAATGTGCTACAAGTCTAACAATATATTTCTATTTTTAGTTGTCCTTCATAGATCCACCATTGGTACAGAAGCATCCGAAATAACAAAGTTCAAAGGATGATATTGGTGTTGCTACACAATAACTATCACCTACAATATTGAGATACACAAGAACCAGCCTCAGAAAAGCCTATTTTTGCCACAAAAGAACCAACCTCAGAAGAGTCTATTGTTGCCACACAAGAACCAATAATAGAGGAATCAATTGAAAAAAATAAAATTATGCATGCCTTGTTGTTGCCCGAAAAGAATCAATAGTAGAGAAATCAATTGAAGACATTCCTCAAGAAGGAAAGATTGTTGTTGCACAAGAACTTGTAGAAAAATAAGTTATTGTAGAAGTAGTGTTTCCTCAAAGCTTCATGAAAGGTGTCTCAAAATCAGATGGAAATATTATTAATAGTCCTTTACACCAATTTTCATAGATGATTTCTCTTTAGCATGGGAACTTGTGAATACCTTTCTACAAATATCATCTACTTGATGCAAATTTCATTAAATTCTTAGGTAGGTACATGTATTCTTTTTGTTCCTATTTTCTTATCAAATTCATTTGATTGTTATAAATATGTATTTGGAAAATCGCTTCAGCCTCTATCCTATATCCTCCTCATTTTCTATTTTTCCAAGGGCACAAAATGTATTTATCTTGGGGGGAACACCATCACCTATCATGACCATGAAATCCTCTTACTCTACTTCCATAGTCCATTCCAACACACCCCCTAATATTCAAGTTGCAGGAGACACTTGAGAAAGAAAGTATGCTTCCACACAAGAACCAACATCGATAAACACTATTGTTGACACACAAGAGCCAACAATAGAATTCCTTCCTGTTGTCACACAAGAACCATCAACAAGAGCACGAGAAGACACTGTGGCCGCTCCACAAGAATCTACTGTGGAAGAAGCTATTGTAGAAGCCATTCGTACATGAAGATTATGCTATCATACATCGGGGTAAAAAGACAAAGGTACAAGTTTTTTTATTGAACTGATGCATAAATTAATTCACCTCTTCAAATTTGAGCTGAAAAAAAAAATCAAGCTAAGATTAATCTATCTCCCCCATGACATATGGATCATCCTGCATCTCAAGGTTGTATTTGAACTCAAACATCAATCAGAACAATGTATTTTTCTTGAGGGTTGTCTTTGTGCCTACAACATCAACATTATTTTCATATCTGAGACTACCCATGGAAATTGGAATGTTCATAGAACACTTGGAAGACAATCTAGAGCTCAAAATTGAAGAGGATCCTAGAATAGACTTAATAATCTTTTAGTTTTTAGAACATCCAGACCCAAGTTGTGCTTGATAGAAATGATTGTAACAAGGGAGATGTATAGCAATTGATATCCTATCATCATTTTTACCATATGCCCAACACTGCACATCAAGTGAACTCATTTCCAATCGGGATGGATCATTATTTTCTAATTGTTTGCTAGAATTTTATGCAAGGGCGAGCATGGTTGGAAAAAATATTATTGAGAAGAACAATTTTAATATTGCCTCTATGAAGGAGTTGTTAACATCCTTGGTTCCATCATATGAAACCTCCATTGCAGGGATGCTTTTATTAGATACTTCTCAATGATATCCTCATGTGTTCTTATTAATGATGATAATATCTATTGTCATGGTTTTCTATTAGTCTTTATTGAAAGATATAGTTGCTATGTAGTTTTGTGCTCTGATGGTAAAATATGGATATCAATTGACTGAGGATCAAGTTCAACAACTTATATAATGCCCAATTGTACCTCAAAGGATCATCTATTTCATAAACCATGGTTCTTGGAAATTTTGGTCATTATCTTGTGCATTGGTGGAGTTGAGGGTTTTCAAACTTGTTTGGTGGCTTTTCTCTCCAAGAGGTTCATTCGTGATAGAAGACTATATATACATACCTTTCTTTGGAGTTGTCTTAAATTTAACTTCGGTTGTGTTTTCATTTTGTATAACATTCGATATTGTATGAGCTTTTTTATCGACATAACTCATTTTCTTGGATCGCTTAGGATATACTTAGCATCACTTTGATCATAATTATTCTTCAAATGTTAAGAAGTGGGGAGAATGGCATACCCATGCTACTAAAAATTGCACGCTTGTAAATGGGGCAGCTACAACATCACTGGATTTGGAGATATAATTTTACCATGAATGCTAATAAGATTTTATTTAATATATGATTGGGTAGCTACGACGAATTTTCAACGACGTTATTTTCCGTGGTCCATGATTGGCTATGGATTTTTTCTATGAATTTTCTATGGATTTTCCATGGTCCATTGAAGTTGCCAGCGCATCTGCGACCTGATTTTGTTCCCGTGGAATTGCTAAAAGGTTGCATTCTGAAAATTTCTTGAGGAGTTCTAATACTAGATTTCTATAAGCCCTCAGTCTAGGGTGTCTGGCCTGGTAGATGCCTTTGATTTGATTTATGATGAGTTCAGAATCTCCGAGTACAACAATCCTTTTGGCACCCAGCTCTTCCAAAACTTTAAATCCCAAAATTAATGCCTCGTACTCGGCCATATTATTTGTACATTCAAAAACGAGCTTGTAAGAGCACAATCTTGCATCTCCCGTTGGATGATTTATCCACATGCCAACCCCAACTCCTTCTCTGCACGCATCTCCGTCGAAGTTCATTTTCCATATCTGATCCTCTAGGTCACTGTTCTGAAATTTCTTCCAACTGTTGCTCGGGTATACCTTTATCTGCCAGGATTATTTCTGTCTCTTCTATTCCTGAACATATATCATTGAAGAAAATGGAAGACCCCAGCTCAGGGATTACTGAGTATATAGGATGGTTGGTAGGTTGCGATTTTTTGTTGACCATATACTTCATTAGAACTTCCCTATACAATCTTTTGTCTTGACCAAAGACAGGAATAGTGGCATATGACATGTCCATCTGGAGGGTTCCTTTCAATTTTTCAGCCCGTGACCTGGACAACAGCATGCTGAATTTCGGAGGGATATCAACAACCACTACGTCCATCACCATATTCTTCGTCGGGATTTGTGCTAGAGAAACGACCATGTCCTTTATCATGCCAAGGCATTTCACCTTCCTTGAATCAAAAGAGAACAGATCCTTCTAGGGTCTTGTGACTTCAAGGCCCAGTTGTTCCATGGCCACTTTAGGCATTAAATTGTGAGATGCTCCGAAGTCCAGCATAGCATTATGTAAAGTCATGTCATGGATTTTTAAGCTGACATAAAAAGGAGGAACTTCTTCATTTTCACCACTTTCTTCTACTCTTGGCCCAAATAAGATGGATGGATTATCATCTTGTATGTTTAGAGTATCAGAGGTTTGTCCCATTTAAGCATCTTGATGATATGACTCAT
>CBVK0101506180.1:0-13373 GCA_900067695.1 Picea abies
ATATATATATATATTATATCTATTTCATTTCTTGACGGACTTATTTAAAAGTCCCACATTTTATAAATCTCAGATAGAGGAGTACCACCTCTATAAAAATGTATCAGGATTCACATCCTCGTGAGGTTGTCATTTCGGTCCTGATGGATTCAAGCATCAACATTTTTGGCAACCATACTAGGGACATGAGCTGAAAATTCAGAACCTGGCCCAACATTTTGAAATAAATATGACTTTACCCCAAGGTAACCAGCTCCATTTAGAAATTGGACTGAATAATCAATGAAGAATTTTACACCAATTATATAATCTGGTAATATCAATAGCCTAGACTCAAGAGGAGTTAAAAGGGTCCTGGAAAATATTAGTCCAAGAAGAAGAAAGATAAATTCTTCAAATACAAAGGGGAGAAGAACGACAAGATCAAAGAAATCAAATATTGTCTAGAGAAGCACATGAACAAGGTCAATATTGAAGTTGGACGAGTACAAGGGACCCATCACCTGAAGTAAAAGTAAACAACTCTCTGTCCCTAGAAGTGAAAGGTCTAATTCTGAAACCTCCTAAAAAATGGCAGCAAGAGACGAACAACCCTAGATCAAACATCATGAGGAGAGACAAGGAGGTGAAAGAGATGCTGCAAGAAACCAAGGAATCCCAGGGTTTGGAAATAGAAAAAGGGTGAGAGATTCCCCTCTTAATCTCATGGGTGAACAACATGAACTCCTATTTCTCCCTAAGGGAACCTTGAAGGAATTTTCTGGAGATGGGACAATTGATGCAAAGAGGCATTTTCATTTATTTCTTGACGTTTGTGATTTCCACTGAGTCGAACATGATGATGTCATGGTGATGTTATTTTTGAAAACTTTATCAGAAAAAGCTTATGAATGGTATACGACATTGCCTAGTAGATCCATTCGCTCATTTAATGATCTCGAAGTTATGTTCCTTAATATGCCCCCCCCCCCCNACGCCCCCCAATTTCCTACCATACCCTCCTCACAGACTTCACCTAGATTGGGTTAAGGAAGAACGAAAGGATATGATATATCAATCTCAGGTTCAATAAGACTTTGAGTAGAATCCTAGAAGCTAAAAGACCAAATGACCCAGTCATTCTTAGTTTCTATAAGAATGCAATTCCCCCAAATGTAAAATATTCTATCAGAACATCCCATATGGATACCCTAGAGGAAGCAATGACTAAGGCTACTGAGATGGAAGAAATTATGATTGAAAAAGGCATCGACCTCGACATTATATTGGGAAAAGTACAAATACAGATGGGGGGATTGAATATCGATAATCAAGGAGCTTCTAGCTCAAGAAGAAACAAAGATTTTAAACCTCGAGCATCTCAGAATCAAATGGCGGGAGGAGGATTTTTTAAAGGAACCATACCTAACGTAAAAGTTGACCTTGCAGTAGCACAGGAAACAAAGTAGATAATTGATATTGTGTAGATGAATAGGACCATAAAAAAGATGCATAAATAAATAATCAGACTGAGAAGGGGCGATAATTACATGCCAAAACCAAGAATTCCAATTCCCGAACAAAGGAGGAACCCTCCCCCCAAAAATAGGGTCAAATTCGATAATATTGAAGATCCACCAAGACCAAGGGTTCCCAGACAACCCACTCCAAATGAAATTGTTTTTGATGATGTCTGTGATGAGAAAATGACCGGGCAAGAAGGTTATTACTTACTTGATGAATGCTATGAGATAGTAAATATGGACGGATGTAAAGCATCCATGTACATATATGGAGAGGGCAACGACGATCCTAAATCACAATATAACATCACCCAGACACGAGGATTTGTAAATAGACCAAAGAATAAAGGTGACTCTGACAAAGAAAAACAAAAAGAAAAATACAGTGAAAAAGTATCGAATGAGAAGGTGACAATTGGAACCACAAGGCAGCCCGTAGAGATAAGCTCAACTCAAATAACATACAATGGTGGACTTAAGTAAACTGAGGATAACCTTGCCTTTCACAGAAGTGGTGAAGATTCCTCAGCAGGGGTAGAATATCTTGAAATTGTTGGATGATCCATCGGAAAGAACAAAAGTTGTCATTACCACTCCAAAATAGAATGGAGCCCATCGACTACCAAGTTGAGAGGTAAAATTACACCTTTATACATCTCAATTGAAAACCATGATGTTTCACTACATAACTGTTTAGTTGATACTGTTGCGAAAAATAATATAATGCCACTCGCGGTCATGGAAGCATTGGGCATGAGCTGCACTAAATATTATGAAACTGGCGAGAGAATATATGCCATAGATTCGAGGCATATGGAGAAATCAAGTGTTTCTATGCATGGATTACCGCATCTCCCCATATCATCACCATTTTTAATATTATTGTGGTAGATCTGCCTCCAACATATGGGGTTGTGTTAGGAAGAGATTGGAGCTCCATGATCAGTATATATATAATGAACAATGGCAGTTGTATGATGCTACTAGGAAAGGAGGGAGAAATGATGAAAGTACCCCAAGAGCCCAGAAAACCTTTCTCATTCAAGAAGAAGTATAATGAATTAATGGAATACTACATAGACGTCGGGATCAGAAACTATGCTATCTTGGACGTGGAGCTGAACGAAAAATTAGAACGAGTTCAAGACTTGGAGGTCTCAGATTGTGTATTTGAAGGTTACTGGAGAATGTCATTCGATGGACCATGCTCTAAATTAGGGAATGAAGTTGGGATTGTTCTCATAAGTCCAAATAAGACGATGCATCCTCACGCTGTAAGACTGGAGTTTCCATGCACCAATAACAAGGCATAATACGAAGACTTAATCCATGGGATGATCCTCACACAAGGAATGAAAATTGAACATCTCATTGTGACTGGATATTCATAGTTGGTTATCAACCAGGTTGCCCAAATATAAAAAATAAAAAAGGAAAGGCTTAAATTGTATTTCCAAAGAGTGAATGAACTGATGGAATCTTTCAGTTCTTTCAATATTGCTTTCATTCCAAGGGATAAGAACCATAAGGCTGATTCACTAGCTTTGACAACTTCATTATCAAATCCAGACGATATCCTGAGAAAAACATCTTTCCAGGTGGAAAGGGACTTTAGGCCATCTATGCCCAATAATATTGAGTACTTGCAAGTGTTTGACGATGGTGAACAATTGGAGAATTTTTTGTTAAACAATGATGAAGAAGACGATGATAAAGAGATTTTTGTCCCCAAAGACTTCATACAAGATGAATCTTTGTTCACAAAATACGATCATGCCAAGAATATTTGTGAAGAAGTTTTAGTTCGAAAGGTGCAAGAGATAAGAAAAATCAATATTGGAATGGACTAGTCCCCGAAATATGTCAATTTGGGAATCAATTGCACCCCCAAATAAGTTGATCAATATGTCTCCTTATTCAAGGAATGTATTGATGTGTTTTCTTGGAATTATGATGACTTAAAGGCTTATGACCAAACGATATTCCAGCATGTCATTCCTTTGAGGGAAGAAGCCAAACTGGTGAAACAAAAAACAAGAATGATGAATCCCAAGCTAAAGCCTCTGGTAAAAATTGAGCTAGAAAAGTTGAAGAAAGAAAGGATAATTTATCCCATCAAACATTAAGAATGGTTTTCAAATCCATTGATTGTCAAGAAGAATATTGGGGAAATCTGAATGTGCATTGACTTCAGAGATCATAACAAAGGGAGCATGTAAAAGATAATTTTCCACTGGCCAACATGGAGTTTCTGCTGCAACAAGTCACGATATCGACATGCATGTCTATGTTGGACAGTTTCTCTAGATATAATCAATTTTTAGTGGTTGAAGAAGATAGATCAAAAACATCATTTATCACACCATGGGAGACATATGCATATGCTAGAATGCCCTTCGGTTAATTGAAGAATTTCGGGGCTACATTCCAAATATCCATGGATAATGCGTTCAACAGTCTGATAGGAAAGTTCATGGTAGACTACCAAGATGACTTGATAGTGAATTCAAGCAAAAGGGAGGATCACATCTATAATTTAAGAAAATTATTTGAAAGATGTAGATCATATGACGTCTCTCTTAACCCAAAGAAATGCCTATTTGTTGTGACTCAAGGAAAGTTGTTGGGCAACATTGTCTGCAAGGAATGGATTTACATTGAACTAGAAAGATTTAAAGTGATTAATGAACTTACCCCTCGACATCAAAGAAGGGAGTCTAGTCATTCTTCGGGAAAATTAATTTTGTTCAAAGATTTGTTCATGATTACGCAAGCATCGTAAGACCCATCAATTTATTGTTGAAAAAAGAATAGAGGTTCGAGTGGACAACATATACTTAGGAAGCATTCAACAATATCAAGGTGGAAATCACCATTGCCCCCGTCCTCATTAGTCCATATTTTCAAAAGCATTTCATTTTCTATTCATTTTCTACAGAGGCAGTTGCCGCGTCCGTCCTCACTCAGAAAAATAGCAACAAAGAAGAGATCCCCATAATTTTTATGAGAAAAAATTTACATGACTATGAGTTGAGGTATTTAGAACTCGAGAAACAGGATTTGGCCCTCATAAAAGTTGTGGCACACTTTCGGACTTATATACTAAACTCTCATGTGATTTCCTACGTCCCCTCATCTTCTATCAAGATTATCCTAAATCAACAATTGAGGGAAGGAAAATGGGCCAACTGGTTAGAAAAAATTCAAGAGTATGATGTCGAGATCAAACCGTTGAAGGCAATAAAAGGACAAGGATTGTGCAATCTTATGGCGAATGGGGACTCAATGGATGGAATGATTTCAATATCAGTCAGGGAACCATTAGTTGATTCATAATGGTACGAAGATATCATATTTTATTTAAGATCCGGGCAATTCCCTGTTACAATGAGTTCCAAGGAGCAAAGGACACTCAATATGAAGGTGAACCAGCATGTATTGATTGATGATATACTTTTTAGAAGGAATTTCAATGGTATATTTTTTATATGCCTCAATGAGAATCAAGCTCTGACACTGATCAAAGAATTCCATGAAGGGATATGCGGTGGACACTTCGCTCCCACTGCAACTTCTCACAAAATAATCAAATCGGGATTCTACTGGTCGTCAATATTCAAGGACTCATATGTGGAAATAAGGAAATGTTTGTCATGCCAGCGGTTCTCAAGAAAAATGAAAAAAATTGCGATGCCTCTGCAACCGATTGTGGTGGAACAACCATTTTCCCAATGGGGACTTGATGTCGTTGGACCGATTAATCCAAAATCTAGAAAAGGGCACATGTACATTCTAACAACTACAGATTATTTCACAAAATGGCTAGAAGTGGTAGTGCAGAAGAAAGTCGATGATGAAGAATTGAGTTGATTCCTCAAAGACAACATTCTGTCAAGATTTGGTGTTCTTGATAAATTCATCACAAACAATGGTTCGATCTTCATTGGGTCAAAATTCACAGAGTTTTACGGACAATATGGGATCATTATGGGTCAGTCTTCAAATTATTATCCATAAGGAAATGGCCTTGCCGAATCCAAGAACAAAACACTTGTGTAGATATTGAAGAAAATTGTTGATGGCAACCAGAGAAATTGACACCTAAAGCTGACAGAAGCATTATGGGAAAGTAGGACAACCCCCAAATATAGAACCAGGATGACTATGTATCTATTGGTCTATGGGAAAGAGACCAAAATTCCAATAAACCTCGAGCTTAACACATTGATCTCCATGGTTAATACTGAAGATATGGAAGACACTTCGCCTACTCAGAAAAGGATCAATCAATTTCTAAAGCTGGAGGAAGAAAGAAGCAAAGCCTTGAACCAAACTTCTCAGAGGTAACAGATCATAAAAAAGTATTTTGATCAAAGCACAAATATGAAGAACTTTTAGAAGGGAGAACTGGTACTGCTTTGGAACAAAGGCAAGGAAAATGCATCCATGCACACGAAGTTAGAAGCACTATGGATCGGACCCTATGTCGTCGAAAAGATATTGGGCTTCAACTCATATATGCTCCAAGATATGAAAGGAAAAAGGTTAATTCTACCTATCAATGGGAAACATCTGAAAGGTTTCTTCTCCTAGCACTTTTCATTCTCATTTTATTTTTAGATTATATATTTTTAATCTAACTCCATAGCCCAATGGGTGGAAGCACCTGGTCACGAGAGATTCAGGATTCTTTACAACCCACAGGGGGTCATCATCCCACAATTGAAGCCTATTGTTGAGGTCATTTCCTGCTTCTAAAAAATTCCCTCCCCTTTTCTATTTTCCCGAATTCGTTTCTCACTTTCTTTCCCCCCTTCTACACTTACCTATTTTTTTTCCTCTTCTTTTTTCCCTCTTACTATCCATTTCTATTTCTAACACTTAGTTGCATTTCAGACCGTGGGTTCTCGAGTTGGAAGACTTACATTTTCTCATCTCCATCTGCAACTTCACTTCACGATTCCGACCAACCATCATGTTGTTCCATACTTATTTGATTTTATGATCATAGGTTCCCAAGTTGACGGGATCGAGCTTTCATGTTCCCATGTTCCGTGATAGACATATTGCACCAAAGAGTTCCACAATCTACATTTGATCTCCAAACTCCCAAAACTGCTTAAGCGTCATTTTTCCTACATGAATCCATCTGACCATCATGTCATCCCACACTTATCCAATTTCATGCCTCTTACCATCGCGGGCTCTCGGGTTCACGGGTTCCTAGGTTTACAAAAAATCTCAAGTCACATATTTCCCCCACCCATCCCTACCACCCTCATGCCTTTCCCAATGCACATTTACTATGATTTTCATGCTAATAACTTACCATACAGGCTCGAAGGGATGGGTATTAATAAGCGAAAGGTTTGAGGAGACCTCCTATTAAAGTGCATTAAATAGGATTTATGAAGGATTATATTATCTCCCACCAATGTTCATTCCTAACATAATTTGGAGAAAGTGAACGTTCTCATTGACTTATGGAAGAAAGACGACAACAGGTCTGTGGAGATACACTGAATATTTTCGGATGTGAGGATTAGATTTTTCAATGGTCCATGGCATATTCCTATTATTCAACTCCTTCTTCCCAGAAGGAAATAATCTAGATGTCTGGAATTGTGCGCGCAGGGTGTGTCCCAGAAGTTTTTGATTGTAAGGAGTTGGTCACCTGGTGCGATGAGAGATATATTCCAAGCTAGCAGGTCATCTAGTTGCGGGACCATCCCCCTATATCTTTGTCACCTCAAGTTTTCCATAAGATGTTGAGGCTCCCTGAGCCAATTCTCACCTTCAGAGGTGAGGATTGTAGGGAGTTCTTAAAAAAACATGAAAATGGACTTGATCTCTTACCTACATTCCTGGAGAACAGAGCGGTTGTCCCTGATGACATCACAAGATTGCAAGTTTGTGCATTCAAAAATTGCATGGACTCTTAAAAAAACATGAAAATGGACTCGATCTCTTACCTACATTCTTGAAGAATAGAGCGATCGTCCCTGATGACATCACAAGATTGCAGGTTTGTGCATTCAAAAATCCCTTCCGGGAAATTGCATGGCTTTTTACGAGGATAATAGGACAAGAAACTATGACCAACATCTCCCAGATGATTCTTTACATTCTTTATTTTACGGTCAAGGAATAGGCCATCTTTGACTGGGGTAAGTTTATTTCCATTGAAATATATTCCCACTTGGTGAAATACAAGAAGGATAGGAAATTTTTTATGTCATCTTATTTGGTCTTTGCGATAGCACATTGCTGTCCGTTCTCGAGATTATTTATTTGCAAGAAGATAAACTATGAGTTCGACCCAATAAACTTCTGGTATCAATCACTGTGGAGGCACAAGGCCTCCCAACATTTTTACGAAGTCTTTAATGATTTTGTCTTAGTTTTTAAAGAATTGTTGTTTGGAAAAAACACTCCCTGGATGCCTGACTAGGTGAGTAAGTTCCTAGATAGGAAGGGGACACTAGAACAAATGGAAAATTATAACGTTATAAGGATTTTTGGATTAAAATAAAATCTTTCCTTCCTTCCATGTCACATATATGACAGAATGTTTGTTGCTAAGATAGAAAGGCAGTGCACCTACAGTTTGCATTTTTTCCATGAAAAGAGAAAAAACAATTCATACCTATGCCTTGGAAAATCGATGATTTCATATTCAGGAATATGAACAAGTTTGATGAATTTGATGAATTTGCGGGCCACTTCCACATCCTCAATTTGAAATATGTTGAAAAATTAAAAGGATTTGACCCTAATGGTATTTTTGTAGAACATCTATTGGCTGTCAGTTTCAACAATTCTTTCATTAACACTATCTTGAATGAAGATGGAGATAATGCCTTAGGAACTCCTGCTCATGAAACTGACTACTTGGAGACAATACTCAACACTAATGATTCATACAAGCAGAGAGGAAAAGGTCAAGGTGAGAAAAGTTCCCAATCCCTAACTGTCATGCCCAAGAGTACAACATCTTGGAGCAGTGCTCCAACGACCTACCCAAGTATGAAATTCACCCACAGTTATTTAGGTGGAGGAGGAGATAAAAACCCTCCTTCCAACAAAATTGAAATTTGTCATAAACTTCCCGTGAGGAAGAAACGAAAAAACATTGTGCAAGAAGAGGAGGGACCTCGAAGATATGGAACTAGAAATTGACATTGAGAAAGTGTTCCCCAATGATGACCAGAGAGAGAACACTACTCACCAGAACCCTCAAATGGAAATAATTGGGACCTAGACCTTCGAAGAAGAAGAGTATTTTTCATTTTAGAGCGTTGTTTTTGACAAGGAATCCAAAAATTTGATTATTGAAAAAAGAGATGTAAAGAATAAGAAGGGGAAATCTCATTCAGAGATTAACCTAAGGAACATGAGGCCTTCCCAAATCTCCCAGATACACCTAGCTTTTGGATATTCTCTAGACAACTCTATTTATGGCCTTGAAGGGGAGAATGTCAGGTTAAAGGAGTGAATCAAAGAATTGGAGGGAGATTTAATTCCCCTTCCAATGCTTTCTAGTCCTTTAGCAATGATCATGCCTACCACACATGCAACAAAGTTAAAAGGATCGACAAGACTTCTCACATCAGCCTGAGCCTATGTAGAAAAGAATATAAAGAAAATAATGGAATTGATAACAGAGTCTTGGGAGATGTCAAAGAGTATGGTCTCTTTTGGAACAAGAGCACATGCTTTTCATGAATATCTGCAAGTAGATTTGAAAAACGAGCAAGGTTTCTACCTCGATGAACTTGTACCATTTGGTGTTAAATTTACTAATATGATGGAATTGAGAATAAGAGAGGAGGATCTTCCTTCCATGAACCGAATAAAACAACTAAACACATGTTGGAAAGAAAAGGTAAAAAACCTTAATGGTATCGTTCAAGCATGTAGCTAGGCCATAACTAGAAGAGAGGAACTATTCAAGAAGCTAACTGAGATAGATATAGATGGCAACACCAATGAATTCCAAGACCTGAAATTGATACTCAACTCATTTTTTTTAGCCAAGCAAGCATTCGATGAACAAGTTAAGATCTTTAAAGGGTTGTAATTTGAAAAGTTCTATGGCATTCTTGAATATGGTGAAGATGACATGGAAAACTAGCTAGTTGATTATTCAATTAAAAACCAAGATATTGAAGAATCATTGTGCAACATTGCTATTGATCTAAGGGACTTGGAAGGTGAACTCTTGAATATAAAAATCTGGCATGAAATCAACATGGTGCCAATGAGGAGCTACATCGAGGAGTGGTTCAAAAAGGCTGTCGACAAACTTACCAATGAAGGGCAAAGGACAGTTAAGACAGTTCCCATAACTGTCGAGGAAATCCATAAAAGGACATCAACGAGCAAGTGTAAAAGCATGATATACCATCATAGTAAGTTCATATTGATCACATCTTTCTATCTTTATAAATCTCTTCATCCAGTTACTCCACCTCTTTAAATAGAAAGCTTTAATCGAAGACTAGTATTTTCTTTTTTCTTCTTACCATGTCTTGTTGCCTTCTGCCGCCCACTTTCTTCTTTCTATGAACTTCATTCTTATACATATTTTCTTTATGGTCCATGGGAGCCCCAATCCCAGTCATTATGACAAACACATTTTAATTTCAGAGAATATGTATTGAACTATATATTTTTTAGAAATTCCAAGAGAACTATTTTAGGAACAATCTCGATTGTACTTTGTAACCCGATTTTTATGAATATAAATTATTTGAGGTTGATCTATCTTTATCTTCATTTGAGCTACCCATGTATCATTCTGTCAAAATTCTCCTATGCATGCAGATCGTTTTCTTTTAATTTTTATGTGATTAGAAATCTTTAGCCCTACTATGATGGATGTGAGGAATTTTGTTTATTTTCTTTAAATGTATGAATGTGTGTGTGTTTCCTGGTCCATTCTCAGGAACTCTCTTTTAAAAGAAAAAGAAAAATATTTTATGTTATTTCTATTTCATTTCTTGACAGACTTCTTTAAAAGTCCCACATTTTATAAATCTCGAACAGAGTACCACCTCTATAAAAAAGCAAGAGGATCTGCATCCTCGCGAGGTTGTCGTTTCGGTCCTTACAAATTCAAGCATCAACAACTACCTAAAGATACTACATGGGAACCAAAAATGATTCTCCATGAATTTCCTCATCTACATCCTTGAGGAAAAGGCCACTTTATAAGGGGGAGGGAATGTTAGGGTCCCACCCTAACTTCCCTAGTTAGTGGAATAGATTGTCACTTAATGTATTGAGGGCCATACTTATTAAATAACGCCCTGTGACATTGTAGAGTGTGAAATAAATAAATGTAAGTGGACTTATTAAAGAAGGTCCACTAGTTAGTGGTTGACGCCTCATTAATGGAGGTCCACTAGGTGGTTAGGGTTTTGGTCAATTAGAAACTATATATAGTAGAAGAATTTATGTAATGGGTTATTGAGTGAATATTTTTGCATTTGGATCTCTGCTCATGTCAGATGTCTCCCCCTCAAGGAGGAAAATGACCATTACATATATTCTAAATATTAATAAAGGTTTCCTTACTATGTTATTTTTTTTATTATGGTTCTATTATTTTTTTTTTGTGACTATATTTCCATCTACCTTGCTCTGTTTAATTTATTTCTGCAACTATGTTTTGCCTATTTTTCTCTGAATATTTTGTTTCAGTTAAGAAGGAACAATATAGTTCTTCAACTACTAGCCACAATAGTAGCTACTAATCCAATAAGATTCAACCAAACTAGAACTAGAGACCTCATTGCAAACTCCACATTGAAATAGTCAATTTTAACCAATTGAGCTACCCCATTGGAATACATATACATATGTGTATCTATGTATGTATGTTTCAAAGAAGATTTTTTTTTTAATTAAAACTAGTTACCTTTCTAACTAAAGCATGATGGAAAAAGGAATTTTATCTAGAAGGGTTGCTTTCCAAGTAATGGATTTAGGAGAAATATGGGCATAGAAGGTTGAGAACAATTACCACATAGACTTGGCAAAGGTGGAACAAAAGAAGGTGTTTTAGTGATTAGTCAATTGTGGGATGAGCATTTTAAGTTTAGGAACAAGTAGGTGAACAAGAGAATGGAACTAGTAAGGCCTCATAATAAGAAGGATGAAAAAAATAATGATTTCCTTGATTATTTAGGGTATTTCAAGAAACCATTAAGAAAAAAGTGCCAAGTGTTTATTTAGACTTGAGTTTAGGAATACATCTAATATAGGCCTTCCATCTAACCAAAATAACTGTCAATTTCTTTATATTTAAGGAAACCCTTAAAAACATTCCACGACCAACCTTTCCACTAATTCCGTAGGGATTAAACTCCAAGTCAATGAAGAGGAGAAAATCAAGAATGAAACTCTTGACCTTATTTGGTACCACCCTATATACATTGTTCAACTTGAAGTTTTCCTTCAATCCTAGCTAAGGAATCCAATCCCTTGTGACAACTTATTCTACCACCTTGGATTTAAGTAATTAAATCATAATAATGTGCATGATGACATGGAATTATTGGGTGTTAGGGCATGCGAATATTATGTTGAATGAACCATATTGTAATCGTTCATGATGTAATTATTTTTGGTACCAATCGCAAGGAGAAGGCCCAACTAGTGAATGATTAAAAGTGTAGGCATAAGCTTGGGCATGATGGCCAATATCTAGGACTTGCTAGATGTATGTGATGTGACAAAAATCTATAAAGCCATGTACATATTAGATAAAAGTTAAATAAATGTTAGGACACAATGGACATCCTAAATATGATGGACATCTTGGACATAATGATATCTTGTTTTTTTTTATGTCTTATGTATAACGTGAATATGAAATATAATGACAAATGTTGAATATGGTAGCTAGGATCACAAAGGGGCCATGATTCAGTAAAAGGGGAAGTTGAAAGGGGTCCCATGGGGAAATAACATTTTACCATGCATTACCTCAAGAACTCCCTTCCTTTTGAGCATGTGTCATTATGAAAACTCACCCAACCTTTAACTTATGTGCCCAAATAATAATCCATTGGACCTATTTTGTGAAAAGAAATACACATCTAATGTGAAAAAACTTATATATTGTGTATTTTTTTTCCAAACGGAAAAAGTCATCAACACTATTCCATAATTCATATAAATAAAAAGAAACATATAAATATGATCAAGTATTTAAAGAAAATTCAATATTATATTTTTTTCTAAAAAATTTAAACTTTAATAAAAATACAAATTTATTATAAATTCACTTTTTCTTATTAAAAAAAATAAAAGAATCATTTATCATAAAAATGCTATGATCAAATATTTAAAGAAAATTCAATATTATATTTTTTTCTAAAAAATTTAAATTTTAATAAAAATACAAATTTATTATAAATTCACTTTTCTTATTAAAAAAAATTAAAAGAATCATTTATCATAAAAATTCTAGTGAAGAAAAATATATTTATAAACATATAAAAAAAATAAATCATTTATCATGAAAATTCCATTGAAGAAAAATATATTTATAAACATATAAGATATTGATAAAAATATATTTATAAGCATATAATACATTGATATATGAAACTTATTTATAAACATATAAGAAAAGAAAGAAATTATTAACCATGAAAATGTTGAAGAAAAATATATTTATGTTTTAGAAAAATATATTTATAAACATATAAGATATTGATAAAAATATATTTATAAGCATATAAGACATTGATATATAAAACCTATTTATAAACTGTTAGAATTAATGATTAATTTAGATTGAGTTGGTTGAAGATTTGTAGGAGGATGTTGAGATATCTTTTCAACCACTCCCTCCAAATA
>CBVK0101506182.1:0-12186 GCA_900067695.1 Picea abies
AATTCTTCCAATCTTAACATAAACATATAAGAAAAGAAAGAAATTATTAACCATGAAAATGTCATGGAAGAAAAATATATCTATAAACATATAGAAAGAAATTATTAACCATGAAAATGGCATTGAAGAAATTTGTATTTATAAATATATAAGACATTTATAAATATATAAGACATTGATAAAAATATAATTATAAGCATATAAGACATTGATATATAAAACCAACATGTAGGAAGCAAAATATATTTCATAAACATATAAATATTGATATTAAATATTTATCCATTGAAGCAAAATAGACATATAAATACTAATATAAAGAAGCAAAATATATTTCATAGACATATGGAACCAATAGATATCCTAATTATTCGTAGCATGGATATCTTAAATACTACATCAAATCATTAACCATTAGCCAAAATACACAACTCATCCTAGCCATTTAGTTATTACAATCCCAATGTTATATTGATATTAAAATTTGTTATCAATATTAAAATTTCTTATGAGAACTCATGAAGCAATGGTCAATAGAAATGTGTTTGTGAAAAGCAGTGATCATTTCTTAAATATGATTTAAAAATAAAAAAATTCTTAACAAGTAATTATAAAATGAAAATGAGAAGTTTGGAGTTGTGTTTATATTTAAGGGGAGGGGAATTATATCTTGAGAATAGTGTATATATTTAATTAAGAAAATTATTTAAATAATTTTTTATTCAATGTGTGTTTTGTTTTTAAAAGAAATCTTAAATTGAGATTTTTTTTTGTGGTTTAGAGAAATTCATCAATAATCAAACAAAAGTATTAGTCATGTTCAAGGGATTGATCATTCTAAAATCAAAAGAAATAAATATCCTAATTGTTTTTGGAGATTCGTCGACCATAATTCGACAAATGTGAAACTAGGTTTTATCTTAGAATTCAAGCCTCTCTAAAGTGATTAAAAGAGCTCAAAAGGTGGCAAGAAGCTTTGAATTTATAGAATTTTATCAGATGTTGATAGTTTTCAACCACCTAGAAAATACAATGGAAAATAAAGGGGATTTTTTAAATGAAGGTCACTAATTCTAAAGGGGAGGATCCATTTTAAATAATACCTTCCATGAATACAAGATTGTCAAACATTATAAGTCGTGTGGCTTTGATACCAATGGACAAGTGGTGAAAGGGTTCATGGTAAATGGAATGGGAATTAACCACATCATGCTACTTCATACCTCTCTCACACTTCTACATGCAAGGGAAAGGAGTGGTCATTAAGGGTGATTCGATGGAGCTCGATAATGCAGGTGGGGTTTTATTGTATAGAAGTTTCAGTATTTTCTTTTGTATGTGGAGGTTTAACTTTGTTAGTTTTAGACATTATGGTTTTCTTTGCTTATGAGTTGGAAAACGAATCTATGGCCTAGGCCCATCTCACTCTTCTTGGAGGATTTTGACTTAGTAGAGGTTTCATGTTCTATTTTTGTTAGATGCTCTTAGCTCGAATATTTCTCGGGTATTTTGGTAGTATTGAAGTTGGGACCTTCTCCAAGTAACTAAGAAATATGAAGGGTCATATGCATGCAAGTCAATGCATCCCCTACGAACTATCTTATTTGTGTTAGTTCCAGAGGAGGAATGCTAGGAAAATTGAGGATCTCGAGGCAACTTATTCTCATTTCAATAGTAGATTATTGTCTCATATTGATACTCTGAAGGCCAAAAATGTTGAATTATCAATTTTTGTCGAACATCAAAGTCAACATATAGAGAAAATGGAAGAAAATTTCAACATGTTATATGAATTGGTTTTAGGTCTTGCCAAGAGCTCTCACTCCCTATCTACTTAAAATTTATAGTGGGTCAAGCGGAGCATCAATCAAGGATGAAGAAATATTTGAACAAATCCATGAAGACATGGTGAATGAGAATATATCATTGGATTTAACTCTAGGTAGATGTCAAGCAAGAAGCCATTAGTGGGCGTTTTTTTATTTTAAGATCGGGTTTTAATATGTTTTGAAAGACTGTTTTAGTGCTAGTGCTAGCTTGGTTTAGTAGGCTATATATTGACAAACTTTTTAACTATGTTTTTGTAACGTCCCCTCCGTTACAACTTGGAATAACAAAGTACAATAGGTATTGATTTTATTTTATTATTAGGAATTTAAAATCGTCACAGCATAAATTAATATCAATGCATAATCAACATAACATCATAATTAAAAGAATTACAAGTGACACATCATCATAATCAATAAAGACACAAAGTCAACACATTAACATAAATGATAGCGACACATGATCAACACATAAACATAAATAGCGACGACGTTCAACACATCAAGCAAAATATAAATAATGATCAACCATATCATTGAATGTATAAGGAACTACCTGCCCAACCTACCCTGCAAGGTTAGGACCTCCAAGACACATAAGCAATGCTCAAGCCCAGGATTCATCCGATTGATTTTGACCACTTAAGGTCTCAAGGTTGGCAACTGTTCTGAGGAACAAGGAGGTATCTATGCCCCCCTTAATCAATCACAACTCATGACTCCATACTAGATTATCATTCACACATCATCTTTATCTTCAAGGCGCAAGAGTAAGCTAATTACATAATCAATCATACATCAAATTTAATTACATGGCGCAAGAGTAATCATCAATTTTATTTTCATGGTGCAAATAAATCTAATCACATAACCAATCATACATCACATTAATTCCAATAAAATAAACTAACTTTAAGCTTACCCAATAATTCAAACAATCAAGAAAAAGGTTGAGTAAGGAATGCATGAAAACAATAAAGGCCATGAGAGAATAAGTGCAACCTTGCGATATATAATAGTAACTATTCTAATCCTCATTAGTAAATTTCCAATCGTTTCCATTAAGGTGTAGCATTAGTTATCAAGTGCTTCGAGTCTCTGTAATAAAACATCTATATAAATAGCTCAACTATGCTCTCCTTCATTTTAGGAATCATTTAAGAATGTATAAGAAATTTAATATCAATTGTGATTCCATTTAAGAATCTCATAAGAGATCAATCTTTTACAATGAGACAAAAATAAATTAGAACCAAGGTACCATCCACAAGTAAGGCCCCATGAGTATCAAATTTTCATAAGTAAACAAGAGGGCTTCAATACTATTGTAGCCTTCCTTTAAGGACCATAAACATTTATCTCAATATTCAATAAACAATGTAGCTCTAATCCATTCAATTAATCAGCATAACTACAAAGTAGATGTGAGGTATTATGGTGCAACGATTATACACCACCTGGGTTGGAAACGCCGAGTTTAAATTGTTTACTCAAGGAGAATTCGTAAGGTGCTACTCGACACCGGACGATACCCCCTCACCCTACAGGAAGGGAATAGAGGGTCCTCATAGATGCGACTTCAGGACGCACTAGACAGCTCAAGAAAGCAAGGGAAGTTGTTCAAGGCACGCCGGGGAGGAGCCTAAGGGAAGTCTTACAGCGAACGACCAATCAAGAAAAAAAAATGATAAGACGAATACCATTAGAGAAGAGAAGGAAAAACGATGATCGTCGGATAAGGGCGCCAACGACCAAACTGTTAACTTTCCATGACTATTTGTCCCAAAAACCCATTGTGTTTAAAAACTAACCAGTGGCCGCCAAAGGACAAGAAGAAACGCCCAGGAATAAAGCTACCATTAGAGGGTAGATGAAACCAAAACTGGAATAAAGCTCCCATGACAACGGGTTCAGGAAAGAATGATCGGTGCTGAGTTCTTGAACACAATTTGATCCCAGGTATCACATTGCTCATTCAAGGCAAGGGACTATCACAGAATTGAATTCCCCCTTTACACATAAGCGCAACACTTCAGAGCTATCATAGCTACCCGTAATCAACCTCAAAGACAAGGAAATTATACAAGAATTTCCTTCAAGAGCTCCCCTTCATTGTAGTTGTTACGTTTTGTTTATTTTAGGTAAGCACACTAAGAATAGATGTAAACAATTGTGGAAGGAAACACATTCTGATTACAACACATACAACAACAAATTGCAAATAATAAAATCCAAGGGTTACAAGAAATTAGTGAATGGAACTCCCATATGATCAGATAAATAAAAAGGAAGGTAGTATACACTACACCCGTCAATAACTTGAAATTTTGATAATCGGGGTTCCTTAATCTTAGTTACGCAACAAACTATATAAATAAATAATCCAATCTTATTACAAATTAAATTGCAAATGAGAATACCATCATCGGATGAAGCTGGACTTGAATTTGTTCTTCGGTGGATGACGCTCCTTCAAACCTTTCTCTTGCTAATCGTAGAAACTTCACTGGTACCTCCCAGGTACTCTTTTTCCCCTTAGCCCCTTGATCCGCAAAGGGGCCATGCACGCAACCAAAAATACTCTAGCTCTAAGCTTTCCTCGCAAGGTAGAGCCAACACTCTGTCCCAAGCTCAGTATCCCAACTCTCATAAGTATAACCAGTCAAAAATTATGTAGCATAACTTTACCCTTAACTAGTGTGATCCTTTTTCCCTTTAGACTATTTTATTTATAGGAGTTTCCTTAATGACACATTCCCACTTGCACATTTAATTCACCTTTTTAATTAAATAATTTAGAATCATTTCCCCCTTACAGTTGTCACCCTTTCCCTAAGTTGCACAAGTAATTCCACATTTTATTTTAATTCAATTCAATTTCCCTCACTTTCCTAAAAGTGCTTCTTAAATCACTCTTAGTTGTCTCTTTATTCCCCTTATTCCCAATTAATAATTGATGCCTTACTAAATTTGAGTTGAGTTAAAATAAGATTATTCTCTAGTTAGACTAGTGTTAACTAGACTTCTAGATCTGTTTCTATGCATACACATTCTTTTATGCTTTATTCCTCTCTTATATTAAATACCAATTTGGTGTTTTTTTCACACATGTGTATTATATTAATTCTTTAGACTTATTTCATCTTCCTTAATTTCTTAAATTGATTTACCTCTTTCCTATTTTATTTTATTTATAATTTAGATTTAGTATTCTCACCAAACTTTAGACTTAGGCTTAGACCTTCATTTGGGGATTTAAAAATTAATAATTTCAATCCTTAATTAATTAATTAAATCTGGCCATGTTTAAAGATTTTACAAGATTCGAATACTCGCTAAAGGTTTTCTAGGCCACCTAGTTTCATTGACTCAAATTTTATTTACGCGATGTGCCCTTCAAGACACACTCTGTGTTCCAAGGGTCCCACTCACCTTTGACTAGTTTTGGTAGTTGTCCAACCCCTAGATTCAACACTCCATTTGGGATAACTTTTGAGAGACTAAGGGATTCTAAGGAATAAGGACCTTGCCTTATTGTGCGCCCTTTAGAAATATTTGTGAGTGATTGTCTCAGTCTACCCTCACAGCATCATGGAACTCTCGAACTAGGTAATCTTTAACCTATAATTCGAGCCATGATAAGAGTGTTGGTAGGCTGTGACAGGGACTCTGTCACACCTCTCCCTCAATATATGGTTTATGTGCATGGCCCCTTTACTCCTTATGCGAGTCATATTAGCAAGCAATCGTTAGCCTGCATCCGTCAATGAAACATTGTCAATGACCCATATACAAAATCATGCCATAATCGACCATATGTCACATATGCATAAATGAAATAATCAAACTAATACAATCCACTCCCTGACTCAATCTGGAGTCCCGAGAGGTTGACTGATGCCAAGTGTCTTGCACACTCAGGGGAAACTCGTCAATAACATTTGTTAATACATATATATAAATTAACATTAAATCACAACCATCAACATCATCATAAAAATCCATAAGCGAAATATATAACCATGTACTATAACTGGATCACTTGCACGCAAGTGTCCTTAAAGAATAAGTTGATAACATGTGCTCACAAGAGCGAGATGTTACATACACCCCCTCTTGTTTTAAACTTCGTCTCAAAGTTGTACAGTGTATATAAAATGCAGTAATAAAAGTAACTGACAATATCTATATGTCTAGTCTATCAAACAAATAAGGAAACTATTGACACATATCATATGCATCCTCCCAGGTAGTCGAGTGTGGACTATAATTGTCCCACTAGACCTTGACCTGATCGAATGTTCGACGTCATAGTTTTCGAATGTGATGGTCCAGAATCAGGATGGGCTCCGCCATGAGCGCACCCTCGTTGAACACCTGCAAAGAACTCATGTCAATCACATGTGTAGGATCAGTAACATAATGTCTCAAAATAGATACATGAAAAAAATCGTGCATATGCATCAAATAATCAGGTAAGGCTAGTCGATAGGCCACGATTCCTTTATTTTACACAACCTAGAAAGGTACCACAAACCTAGGAGAGATTTTATCTCCCTTCCCAAACTTGATCGAACTCTTGTATGGTTTCACCCATAGGAAAACACAATCTCCAACTTCATAATGGTGGTCAACACGATGCACATCAACATGACTCTTTTGTCGATCTTGCACTTCTTTAATCTTTTGTCTTATCATTTTCATTTGTTCTTCCATCTCTTGGATCACTTCCAGTCCTACCAGGGCCCTATCCTCAAGTTGATCCTAGCTCAAAGGCGTTTGACATGGTCGCCCGTAAAGAAACTCAATTAGTGCCATCTTAAGGGTACTTTGATAATTGTTGTTGTATGCAAACTATACCAGTGGAAAGAACTCTTCCCAACGTTTTTGTTGGTCCATTACATACATACGCAACATATCTTCCAAAATTTGGTTCGTTATTTCTGTCTTCCCATCTGTCTCAGGGTGATACATTGTACTAAAATTTAGTTGCGTTCCCAAATCCTCTTGGAAACTAGTCCAAAAATGTCCTGCAAACACCAATCCTATATCAGATATGATCCTTTTTGGGACACCATGTAATCTCACAATCTCACTGATAAAAAATCTTGCTATGTCTAGCACCTAAAACGTCGTGCACACCGGAATAAAATGTGCACTCTTCATTAGAGTGTAAACTACCATGAAAATTGAGTCATGCCTCTTTGACGTCAGCATAAATCCAACAATAAAGTCCATTGAAATGACCTCCCATTTTGATTCTAAAATAGCATGTGGCTATAGTAATCCTGTCAGATGTTTATGTTCAAATTGCACTGGTTGACATTCTAGACATCTCACCACATAACTAACAATGTCTGATTTCATTCCTTTCCAGAATAATAAAGAATTAAGGTCCACCTTCATCTTCGTGACTCCCAGATGAGCCATGTATACTTCTCTATGATCTTAGCTTAAGATCAATTTTATGAATTTGTCGTTAGGAGGTATGTAAATCCTATTATTATACCTCATCAATCCTTCATTGTCCAATGTATAACCCTCAAACTTTAGTACCATCATGGTGTCTTGTTCTATATTTTCCTAAACCTCTTTATATCAGTAATCGTCGATTTGTATAGTTAGAATCCTTTCTCTAAGATTTTTCCGAAGAGGTATCACGAAGAAGATGCGTGGTCTCTGACTCAATGCATCGACCACTTTGTTTACCATTCCTTTTATGTATGTAATCTCAAAATCGTATTCGCTAAATAATTCTGACCAACCCCTTTGTCGTGTGTTCAAGTCACCTTGCACAAATATGTGTTCCAATCCACAATGATCTATTTTTAGTTCTAATTTATGTCCAATCAGATAGTGTCTCCACACTCTCAAGGTATACACAATGACTAGAAACTCCAAATCATGTGTTGCATAGTTCTCCTCATGATTTCTTAATTTCCTCGAGATGTAAGCGATCACTCGACTGCCTTGCATCAATACTCCGCCTAAAACTTCCTTGGATGCGTATGTGCATACCAAGAAGTCCTTGTCCATGTTGAGGACTTTTAGTATCAACGTTGTCATCAATAACCCATTGATCCTTTGGAATGCATTCGCGCATTTCTCGATCCATAAAAAATTCTTGTTTTTCTTATGCAATTCCGTGATCAAATTTGCTATCTTCAAAAAAACTTCGACAAACCATCGATAATATCCTTATAAAACCATAAAGTTGTGTACTTCTTGTACATTTGTCGACGCAGACCATTCCATAATATCCTCTACCTTAGTTACATCCACAGTGATGCCTTCGTTGGATATAACATGCCCTAAGTAATGAATCTTTGATTGGTAGAAGGAGCATTTCGATAGTTTCCTGTATAATTTGTTTTCTCATAAACACTGTAGTACTAAGCTTAAATGTTCATC
This sequence comes from Picea abies, assembly GCA_900067695.1. Classification (NCBI taxonomy): domain Eukaryota; kingdom Viridiplantae; phylum Streptophyta; class Pinopsida; order Pinales; family Pinaceae; genus Picea; species Picea abies. The sequence continues at coordinate 8,241 of CBVK0101506182.1, forward strand.
ATGTTCTTCTTTCATCTGAGAATATATCAATATGTCATCAATGAATACCTAAACAAACTTGTCCAGGGATTCATGAAACACCCCATTCATCAAGCTCATGAATACCCCTAGGGCGTTTGTCAATCCAAATGGTAAAATGGTAAAATCCTAATGTCTAAACCTCGTCTTGAATGCGGTATTAGGAATGTATTCCTCTTTAATCTGTAACTGGTGATATCCTAATCTCAAGTTGATCTTTGAAAATATCTTCGTGCCTTTCATTTGGTCAAAAAAATCATCTATTATTGGCAATGGATACTGGTTCTTGATCGTCGCCTTGTTCAATTGACGGTAGTCAATACAAAGTCTCCACGAACCATCCTTATTTCTTATGAAAATAACATGTGCACCCCAAGGTTACACACTTGGATGTATAATTCCCAAGTCCAACAGCTCCTTCAGTTGCATTTTCAATTCCTGTAACTCAGACATTGACATTCGAAAAGGCGTTCTTGCTATCGGTTCAGTTCGAGGTTTCAAGTCGATTGTAAACTTCAACTCTCTTTCGAGTGGCAAACCTAGTAACTCTTCTAGAGACACGTCAATAAACTATCGTACTACCAGGAGGTTTTCTAATCCTTTTGCCTTGCCCCTTTCATTTAGCGCTAAGATTGTGTATAACTTACATCCTTTGTGCATGCTCTTGTGCAGCTGTAGGGAAGAATGAACCTCAAGGACACTCCCTAGTTTCTTCCTACGATCACTCTTCTCTATCCCTCATCATCAATCAAACTCAATTGTTTCGTCTTATAGTTAATTATTGCATCATGTGATTCCAACCAGTCCATATCGATCACAATGTCATATGATCCTAAGATCATGACATATAGGTTAGACTTCACTACAAAATCTCCCAAGTTAATCCGACAGTCCATAACCCTTCCACCAACCTTCTATTTGGCACCTGAAGCCATTTCTACATATCTAAACTCGTCATGTTTGACTGCCTTTAACTTAATTATTTTCAGCGTTGAACTAGAAATAAATCTCTCTGTAGCACTGGGATCTATCAAAATACTAAATTTTTGGTCGGTGATTGTACCTAATGTCTTGAGCACAGTGGACTAGTGCTCGACCTGACGATTATTCACCATTTCATGGATTTTGTGGGCCTTGCCCAAATCTCCAACTATAGTGGTTCATGTTGATCCAGTTGTTCTAGATCTCTCAATCGAACGGTCTCACTGGTAATGTGGCTCTCCACATGTCCAACATCTGGTCTTCGGTCCAATACTTTTGGTCCCCAAACTAGAAGTTGTTGGCCTACCAACTTGAGATCCGGGTCTGTTCTGCTGAACAAGAATAAACTCATGATGTTGTTGATGCAATGGTCCTATGTAGGGATTCCTCTACTGAGGATTCGGTCGTCGTGGTGTCATGAACATGGATCCTCTCGACATATCTCGATACCTTGATGTTTGTCTGGTTTCTGTCTAATGTTGTTGCACACTTGATGTCGTCTGTCTAGTCGGTCTTGCAAGGTTCCTTCCCCGACCTCCACTGGTCAACTCTTCCTCAACTATGAGGGCCTTCTAGACTGCATCGTGCAACATTTGAGGCATTAGTATCCTCACCTTCGCACGGATGTTGAAGTTAAGGCCAAACAAAAACTCGTTGACCTTTAGCTTCTCGGTGTTCATATGTGGGGCATACTGAAGTAACTGCATGAATTGGGCCTCATATTTCCGTAACCGTACGACCACTATGTCGTAAGGAGTTGAACTCATTGAGATGGCACTTGATGGATTCCTCTGATAAATACCTCTCCCGGAGCCACTCCTCGAATAGTTTCTATGACACATCTTCGATGGTTGTGTTTAGCTGAGGCATAAGCATCTTCCACCATAGAATACCACTTCCCTTTAGCCGAAAGACCGCCATGCAGACTTTCATGTTGGAGGTGTAGTCACGAAGTGGAAAGCACATCATCATGTTATCCAACCATGCCTCGGAGGTTGAGCCATCTGTGGCACCCATGAACTCAGGAAACTTCACCTCCTCAAGTTCTATATGAATTATACCAGTACCAACTGGAGTGCGTTGTGAACCCTCATTGGGTATAGGCACCCTGGCCTCAACTTTATCTAGTCGGTTAATCAAGGCCTCTGACATTCTCTGAAATGATCTCATCAAACCAACCACATCCCCCACCACAACCTGCTCCTGTCCAATGACTTGTTCTTCTCCTTGGGGGTTAGACCCCTATGGAATGGATTCTACTGGAGGCATCACACCTCTTCCCCTAGCATCACGTCATCTACCTCCATGACGTCCTCTAACCATGATTACCTGCATGGACACATTTCAATTTCAATTAGTGATAAGTTATCAATCAAGTGTTTAACACAATGGAAGGCATAATGATCCCAAGTCGCGGGGTTGAACCCACTCTGATACCATATGTAACGTCCCCTCTATTACGACTATGAATAATGAAGTAAAATAGGTATTAATTTATTTATTTTAGGAATTTAAAATCGTCACAACATAAATTAATATCAATGCATAATCAACACAACATCATAATTAAAAGAATTACAAGTGATTAATCATCATAATCAATAACGACACAAAGACAATGCATTAACATAAATGATAGTGACACATGATCAACACACAAACATAAATAGTGACATCGTTCAACACATCACACTCAACCGAAGAAAGATATAAATAATGATAAACCATATGACTGAATATATAAGGAACTACCCACCCAACCTACCCTGCAAGGTTAGGACCTCCAAGACACATAAGAAAATCTCAAGCCCAGGGTTGGAGAATGTTCTGAGAAACAAGGAGGTCTCTATTACCCCCTTAATCAATCACAACTCATGACTCCAGATTAGATTATCAGTCATACATCATCTTTATATTCAAGGCGCAAGAGTAAGTTAATTACATAATCAATCATACATAAACTTTAATTACATGGCACAAGAGTAATCATCAATTTTATTTACATGTTGCAAAGAAATATAATCGCATAACCAATCATACATCACATTAATTCCAATAAAATAAAATAACTTTAATCTTAAACAATAACTCAAACAATCAAGTGCAAGGTTGAGTAAGGAATGCATGAGAACAATAAATGCCATGAGAGCATAAGTGCAACCTTGCAACAGATAATAGTTATTCTAATCCTCATTAGTAAATTTCTAATCGTTTCCATTAATGTGTAGCATTACTTATCAAGTGCTTCGATTCTATGTAATAAAACATCTATATAAATAGATCAACTATGCTCTCCTACATTTTAGGAATAATTTAAGAATGTATAAGAAATTTAATATCAATTGTGATTCCATTTAAGAATCTCATAAGAGATCAATNNNAAATTTAATATCAATTGTGATTCCATTTAAGAATCTCATAAGAGATCAATATTTTACAACGAGTGAAAAATAAATTAGAACCAAGGTACCATCCACAATTAAGGCCCCATGAGTATCAAATTTTCATAAGTAAACCAGAGGGATTCAATACTGCTATAGCCTTCCTTTAAGGACTATAAACATTTATCTCAATATTCAATAAAGAATGTAGCTCTAATCCATTCAATGAATCAACATAACTACATAGTAGATGTGAGATATTATGGTGCCTCCCATTTTCCTTATTCCAGGCTTCTTACCCAATCAATGTGAAATTTAGAGGAGTAATAGAAAAAAAGATATCTAAGGGTTGAATAATAAAAGTTATCCTAGGAGTACACTAAAGTGAATATTTACAACTAATCTTTGATGGAATTATTCTCAACCTTGATTAATAGTAAAATATAATTTGTCCTTGCTTTTTTATTAATCATTATATTCAATATACACATATATAAATAGGTAAGGTTGGGTAATATATTGGATCAGAGCTTATCATGAAACAAGTCATCTATCCCCCCCCCCCC
>CBVK0101506190.1:0-19603 GCA_900067695.1 Picea abies
TTGACCATTTGTAAAAAACAGGCAAGATTTCTTCCCTTTGCAGAGATTAAATCATTTCTCCACCTCAGTATCTAATAGAAGCTTTTTTTAACTGAGGCAACTAACACATTTATGAAGCTTGGTCGTAGGGTTGATTAAAAGAGTAATTTTTGTTGAACCCAGCTTCTATTATATGAAGGCACTGGAGGGAGAACAGAGGTGAACATGAGAGGTTCTTGAATCTTTTAAATGTGTATAGGGAGCCTAGGAATTCTAACTTGACATAAATGATTCTGAATGAGGTCAGTAGTGCTGTCCTTAAAGTATATTCTCTAGCAATGGTTTGATTCACTTCTATAAGCGCAAGAAGTTTATCTTAGTTTATTTGGCTTGAGTGATGAAATCTACTTCCTAGCTAGTGTTTTGGGGTTAATGGAGGATAAATAAATTATCTTTGTGCCTTGCTTAGATCCCGAGTTTCTGCCAATAGATTTGTGAATGCATTTCTGTTATGATTATGTTGATGCTATATTTTCTGTCAATCAGACAAACGTTATGAATTATGAATATGGCATTTTCTCGGCTAATTATGGGGCAACCTTAACTGAAATATACAAATTTCTTTATGTTAAATAAGGACCACTGATTAGCATTGATATTATAATATAGTTTTGATTCTAGGTTGCAATGGTAGGGGTATGGGTATGACACTTCTCAAAACATGGGACGGGTGTACGTAATGGGTACATAATACATATATCAAATTATATATATAAGAATATATGAAAAAATCAGAACTGAAATTAATGTGAAATCAGCAGTGTTTCAGATTCAGTTTTAGATTTCATTCAAGAATCAAGTCATTCCAGGGTCCATCTATCAATTGACATTCTTGATTCAACATTGAACAATGCATACAAAGAACAATAAACTTCATCATTGATCATTCTCATAATTCATTTGATAGAAAAACAGTATACTGGTATTATTGAGTCTTAATTTTTAGATCAAGTATTTAATCCTCTCGCATTGTTTCCACAATGGATATTGAGGATTGAAGTTCCTTCCCTGTCCAGACATCGGAAATGACAAACAGAAAATTCTGATACATGAAACTTGATGAAACTGAAATGTCGGGTCTTGGGTAGTGAAGAATGCCATTGATGATGAAGATTGCTTAGTGCTGAACCTCTGGACACCAATTTCCTGCAATAAAAACAGTGAACAATGCCCTACCTTTTCTCTTCTTTTTTTGCCAGTCTCTTCCAAGCTCACACGACCAAACTGAAAATCCAAAATTGAGCATGAAATTAGGGTTTAAAGGTATAAAAGGGGGCAGCACTTAGTTGTTTTAGAGTTACCTGCTGGGCCCACCGTAAACCCAGCCTTATTGTGGTTTTTATAAATACTAAAAATGTTTTTTTTTTTCCATGCTGAAATTGGCGTTGGTGTACTCAAAATTGGGGTATGTCTCCAAATTCCTCTGGGGCACAGCCAGGTACTTGAAGGTGCTCCAGGGTATGGTGGGGTGTGGAAGGGTATGGGATGTGTGTTTTGGGTATGTTGGTATGGTACCCAGTATGGGTATTTGAATCTGAACCCCGGGTATGCATATCCATGTTACAGAGTTTTGATCCCTTGGTTTAGAACTTTAATCTAAAATTCCAATCTGGTCAGAAATGCCTGCAAATTAAAAGCAAAGGCTGTAATGTTTGGCTTCCATTGTGAGAGTGTTAGTAACATTTTTTATATTCTCCTAACAATTAAATCATTTCTATGTTATGTATGCAGAATAGAAATCATAATTGATATGCTCTGGATTTTCATTTTACAGTTGTTATTCTAAATTATTTATTGTGTATAGCTTGTACAGCAAATAATTAATATTGTTATCTGCCTCTTCTGTTTTGTAGATCAAGACACAGGTAACAAGGTTGGAAGTCATTATCTAGCTCCAGATGAAATTAGTCATGAATCGGGCATTCCTGTTACCCCCTAGTCCTGTGTAAAGTAAAGAAGCATTGGGTAAATTCTAGTCAGGAAGTGGCTGGTTGATGGCAAGGAGCAATCCTTTTTTAAGAATAAGCGATGTACTATATAACGAGACACCAACATGCTGATTGCATGGTGTAAAATATAGTGTTATAAATTATAATTCAATTATGTTTCTTTTCACATATTACTCCTGGTCTGGGGTGCTGGACAATGTTGACTTTTCTGGTTTATTGCTCCGTGAACATGATATGTACATTATGCAATGTTAACCTGAAAATGATTAAATTGAGTAGGAATGACTTCAATGTCATTAAGTACTATTTCACACATTATATCAGATTACAGGTTGATGCATATTCCAGTTTAATGTTATCTTTTAAGGGAAATGTTGGTTTGAATTCTTTGCAAGCATGTTTTAATTTCATAATCAAGTACAGTTGACCTGTTGAAATCCACACATGATAATACTTGATAATTGATTGACTAGAGAAAGATAGAGTGACATTAATTATGTAATACAGACAACTAAATTTTTTGTTGAAAAGGAATAGTACACTGCCAATGATGTTAACCAGTTGGCTATCCCACAATTAAAGTTGGTAATATTCTTAGTCCCTCTGGGATTGTTGTGTGGACTATGTTTATTCATTTATGTCACTCGAGGTTGAACATTATTTTATAGTTGCCAACAAATTTTGGTGGTTGGCCCAGCTTAAGATGCATAGATTCTAAAAGACTCATTGAACGTGTTATTTAACCTCCAAGCTTATTTAACCCAGATTTGCTTTGCTAAGAGGTGTATAAAAAACTAAACTTGAGATCACTTTGTACAGCCAGTAAAGAGAAATCTGTGCATAAATTGGACTACAAATAATTGATTAGTATGAATACAATTGGATTTTATTGCCTTGCATTATGACAAAGCAGACATGTTTGACTGCCATTGCTATGTGGAAAATTTTTGGAGCTTCGTGCATGTATCTCCAGCTAACTAAGAAAATGCTTGAGGTTAGTTTTAAAGGTGCTGGAAAATTTGACTTGCATTATGATATTCAAAAGGTGTCAATCTAAATGTCAGAGATAACTTAGTAGAAAGAGTGAATCTTCTAAACGTTACTTGACTTACATGAGTTAATCAACCTCTGCAAAGTGGTTTTAAGCATTCTCAGGGTGAATCATTTTTTTGTAGATCAGGGGTGCTAAGTCTTTCTGCATTCATCTGGCAGGTTGCATGCCTTGCTTCTCTTTACCAATTATCTTGGCTCCTTTAAGATTATTAATACTATATGTTTCACAACTAGTAAGCATATGGTGCAGGTGTGTGAGCAGAGGTTTTGTTCTGAAAATGGAGATGGCTAATGTCTTTAATGCCACCTGGATAATGTAAAGACATGCAAAAGTAATTGATACAGCCAGGGCGCTTTTACAGAGCTCACTACAGATATTCAGAATGCTAATCCCAATGGTTTTTAGTTGCTCGAAATGAAGTGATTGAAGTGATAGATTGGAGGCACTGCCATTTGGACATTTGGGCCATCTTAATGCAAGGATTATATATACCTACAAGATCAGGGAGGGCAGCAAGAATAATTAAATAGCTGTGATAGTTTTTGTTGTATTTCATTACATTTATAATTTAAAGTTGTTCAATCGTCTTTCAGAGCTGGTATATTGGTTATTGCCAAATCATTCTTTTGTCTATTTATAGTAGAATATATATTTTTTTTGTTACAACCTAAAATTGTTTCTGTGAGGATCTAACTATTATGGTGGCCTTTGAAATGGTTCTATGATGGCCTGGAGGGCCTTTGATAGAGGAAGAGCGGCACCATGATTTTTTGTTTTGCATCTCCCATGTCATGTAATGTCATCTAAGCTGCTGTACTTGCAGATCTATTAAACAGATGTTTGGGTAAATATTTGGCCATGTAGATATTGTGAAAACAATAATCAATGCAAAATTTAGGAATTCAAACTGAAAATTCCTGTGTAAATGTGTTGGTGCAATGCATATCGTTCACAAGCAACCTGAAGGGATTTGTTTGTTCTCTTTCATCTCAAAGCTGTAAATGGAAAATTAATGAACAATGCATAGGTGTGAAAGAAAAATTCACCCCATATATATGGTTGCCAATGAAGGAAAAACACGGAGCACATGCACAGTAAAAAGTTGAGAGCAGAGATTAAAGCTACTGCTTTTGTTTTTTTATTTAAAATTTCAAAACCTCTATAGGAGAGGAGTGCCCCTCCCTACATGGATTGCAGAGTCCTGTCATGAAGCACATTATGTTACATGACAGTGGTCGGAAAGTGTGATCTAGGATTAAAAACATGATTCCATGCAAGAATATCATGAGAGCAGAGCTAAAACCTACTGCTTTTGATTTTTCTTCTCTTTTGAAACCTCTAGGTGAGGAGCAACTCTTATCACTTGGATTATGGAGTCTGATGCCAAAACACACTCTTACATAGAAGAGCAGTTGTAAAAGCATGATCTATGATAAAAAAATGGATAATTATCCATGTTTTATTTTTTGTAATCTTCAATGGAGCAACAAGCATCGAGTTATGAGCTTTATGGGGTCATTAATAATTAGATCTTGTATTCCCTTTGATGGTCAAAAATTGAAAATTGCCAATTTCAGGTTTTAAATAATTTATTTTGGGTAAAAAATATCACAAAAAGACGAACAACAGCTTTCCCTGTTGCTGGGCTTAGAAAGAGCACCCAAATATAGTTTGTATGCGAAAGTTACACCCTCAACAAGGTTATCAGTTCCATCCACCTCAATGCCATGTGGTAGCCATGTTATCTACCAGTGTGGCTTTTCTAGAACGTTCAAAGGGAGAATAAAAAACCCTAATCCTAATCCTATATATCAAACATAGAAAAGAGAAGGGGTAGAATTCTCAAGCATTCACTTTGTTCCATAGCTAGAGCATTGCAAGAGGAGTGAGATAATAGAGCATAGGAGTAAACACAGCATTGCAAGAGGAGTGAGATAATAGAGCATAGGAGGAAACACATTTTGTAGGAGATTGTTGCAGCCCATAATGTCCAATAGCTCCACAATGAGTTTGGATCTCTCTATTTTGCTTTATAATGTTTTTTAACAAATACGTAAGGTTTCATTTTGATGGATTTTCTCCCATATGGGTTTTATCCAAGGTAAAATTCCGTTGTCCATTATTTTTGTGGTGTGTTATTTGTTGTAGTTTATGGATGGTGAGTTATCTTTTAGTTAGAATATTAAATATAAGTAAAATCCGTGGTTCGTGGACTCTACGTATTGTTAATGATACTTCAAGCTATGTTGTGATGAGTTATCCATTGGAATATCCAAGTTAGTTTATAGAGCAAATGGTATTAGGAGTTTATCTTTCAGTTAGAATATTAAATATAAGTAGAATCCCTGCATAGTGGTTCATGGAGTCTATGTATTGTTAGTGATACTTCAAGCTATGTTGTGATGAGTTATCCATTGGAATATCTAAGGTAGTTTATAGAGCAAATGGTATTAGGATTTTATCTTTCAGTTAGAATATTAAATATAAGTAAAATCCCTACATAGTGGTTTGTGGACTCTATGTATTCTTAGTGATACTTCAAGCTATGTTGTGGTGAGTTATCCATTGGAATATCCAAGGTAGTTTATAGATCAAATGGTATTAGAGTGGTTTTATTTGGGTGTTTTTGTGGTATAAGTGCATTGTATACTTGCTAGAATTGGGAACTCTAAAATAGTGGGAGAATTGCACTTTGGATCTAGAGATTGACACAAGGAAGGCAAATAAACAACCTCAAGCCCCAAGAATGACATATCGACATGGAAGTGAACTCGATGATGTACGAGAGGCAAGATTTACAAAGTTGTAATTATGTTTGTCACATTTATGGTGGTATGACCATAGTGATGGCAATGATTGAGAGCAAGTTTAGGGTCTTCATAGAGCAACCTAGCACTCATGAAGACCATGAAGAAAAATAAGAAAAGAAAAACCATTGAAAGAAAAAAGATCCAAAAACCCATCTTTTTAGCCTCTATTCAAAGTGAAAGCCAAAGTGGATATCAAGCCCTAGAAAAGTGAGGTCAATGCTTTTAAATTAAATAGTTGGTGCTACAATTAGAAGTTTTTCATTGTGCATGATATAGGAGAAGATCAAGAGATAAAGTTTTCCCTACATATGTGAGGTTTATCCTCAAACTTGGTTGGAAATTTATACGCAAGCACTTGCACTAGAGTGTGATCCATTGTTAACTAAGCGGGAGGTATTCATAAACCTCAAAGTCCCAATTTTATCATATTTAGTATGAAGATACCTAGAGAATTTGATGGCATTACTATTGGCAGAGGCAAGCACAAAGTGTAGAAGAGTACACTACATAGTTCAAAACACAAGCCATTCAAATGGAAATTTCTCCCAAGAATGTTGGTGTTGTTAGAATATGAAAAATAAGAGGCAAGGCTCTCTCATTTTAAATAACACTTGAGAATATTGAAAATCTACAGGTGATTGAGGTAACCAAAGAATATCTAAGCCGAATTTCAGAGAGAAGGTGAAGTAAAGAAGGTTGAAATTCAAGGGAGGATAAATTATTTTGATGATGCTTTCTAAGGTATGTTATTTACAGGTCATCTCTCCATTTTCACAATAATGTTTTTTTCTAGAATGATTCAGACCATGAAATTGATAGGCCATTGAGAAAACATATCCCCTTTGTTAGAATATGAAAGAATATGCTCGTTTTACCATTGACAATACCCTTGTCACCCAACCATAGGTCGAAGCCGCCCTCCGAGCACCTTGACCTTGACAAAGAGATGAATTATGGCAGCAATCAAATAGCCAAGCAAGGCTAATGCACCAAACAAGAAGTAACCAAGCTGATTAGATAGTGTCACCCAAAAATTGACGCAACACCTTCCCCACGACTTGCACACAAAACTGATGGACTGTAGTGCGCAGAAGTAGCTCTCTACAATTCTGAGAAGTGTGTCAAATGAGAGACTGACGCCCTGTATTTATAGTAAACCTGGCTAACTGCCTGGGCCGACTTCTCTCTCTGGGTACTAATTAATTCATATTAATTATCTTTCTCCAGCCGACATCTTGTCTAGGGTTACTTTCATTTCTTTGCTTCCTTTCTCCAGCCGACATCTTGTCTAGGGTTACTTTCATTTCTTTGCTTCCTTTTGGAACATTCTAATCTTGTCAAAGGTCACAATAGAGGTTCATACCTCCCGAAGCTACCATAATATCAACAGGTGTAGTCCTCAAGCACCTAGGGGCCTACACAATTATAAAGGGGGCAGGTGATGCTCTTTAAGCCCAAGACTTTGATGAGGCCTATGTGCAAGCACAATACATTGAGATGGACAAGAAATGAAACCAAGTGGTTAAAAGTAGCACGATTAGTAGGCTTCTTCCAAGAAAGGAAAAATGAATGGGAAGGGGAAAGATAAGAAGATCGATGCCATGGGACACATATACAAAGACCTCAATAATCATTGTGACCATTGCAAATATATGGCCACACTAAAGACACATGTTCGAAGTTCACATGTTGGGTTGCATCTTAAGATCCACATGCAAGAACAATTCAATAAGAAAAACATTTTAGGCATGGAAGTGAGGAAAGAGGTAAAATGTGGGTGTGACATGGGAAAGAAGATTGTATGTACAACACAAAGGGAGGTGAACATAATCGACCTCCACAATAGTGAGAAGAAAGAAATGGCAAAGCTTTTTGGTATCAAGATTCAAATCAATAAGAACAAGGTAGATGTTCTATTTGATTTTGTTTCATAGGGCAACCTTACAACAAAGGACTTGGTAAGTAAGCTTGGATCAAAGGTACATGACCATCCTCCTCCATACCCTTGGGATGGACAAATATGTCAAGTCTCTTCATGTTAGATTTCAGAGACAAATTCTTATCACACCACATCATGGGTCATTCAAGACTTTTTGCAATGATAAAATCATCTATATACATGACCAAGACAGGACAAGTGGATCAAATCTATCAAGCAACCAAAGATGAAATTTGGACAAATATTGGAAAATCCCAACATGGATAACAACTCTTCGATCTTGAAGTACCAAGTTTGTGGTGCATCAATAATCTCATAAATGGGCTTCATCAACTTGCAAACATGGGCATCTCGCCTAGACCTCAAAACCATTGTCATTTGAAGAAAAAACTTCAACAAGGTCAACTCCCTCTTTATGAGAGAATCCTCTAGAAATCGGAGCAAGAGTCTCATCAAGGTTAACTCCATTTTTCTAATAGAATCATTAGACAACAAACTTGTATTAATACTCTTAAGTGATCTTATTAGTTGCAAGCTTGGAATTAATCATTGGTCCCACAATAGATTTTCAAACTGTCTCCCATGCATCATACTCTTTTGTCATGGCATCCAACCATACTTTCTTTTCATCTACTTCATCATAGCTAGAAGGTTCTCTCATAAGAGTGCCACTGTCATGCACTAGAGCCCCATGCTTCCATGTATAAGTGATAACCATGTACATGTCTCCTTCCTGTGCACCTATGGCCAAAATCCGATGACGACCTTGGCTTTAATCTCCAATGGTGCATTGGTGATCTCCAAAATCAAATGCACACTTCACATATGAGATTGCTAAAACATAAAGAATGTTCTTTGTGAAACCATGTACAAACAAAACATCATTCAACTCAAGCAAATCACTTGAATGCATCCAGAAGGATATGGAGCCCATTCCAATAACTGGATGCGTGGCATCATCACCCAAATCCACTTCCATGTTGGCATCTTGTTCTTAAAATTTGCTAAAGATCCCCCGAGTTCATATGTCTATATGCTTGACTGCCCACACACCACCCAACATTGGATATGGTATTGGATGAAAGACAAGAAACTATAGAGAAGGCGATCTCAAGCTGGGATGGTAATTCATCCACTCCATCTACAATCTCATCACTCCCTAACAATCACCTTTTCCATTGCTATCCCTTCTCTTTCTTCTCCTCTAGACAACCATTGACATAGTGCCCCTTCTTCTAGCACATGTCTGAAACAAGTCACATGAATCAAATCCTTCTTATGATTGCAATGTTAAAAGACCACGACTCTTCCTCCTTACTCATCTTGAGCATATCAACTACTCCAATCATTGGAGTAACATGAGCATCACACCCACAACCCATCATAAGACCAAATTTCCCCTCTCGTGCATAACAACATACTCCAATCACTGGAGGATCTATGAAATCATACACACAACCTATCACAAGTTCAAATTACCCTGGTTTGGCGTAACAACATACTCTAATCAACAAAGCATCGAGGGTATCACACCCACAACCTATCATAAGTCCAAATCGCGCATCTCAGCACACTCCAATCACTGGAGCATCCTAGGTCTCAAACCCACTAAAATCCTCCTTTCTTAGTTTCCTCTCATAGGGAGATGAATTCTCCATGTAATGGATGGGAAATTTAAGGTGCAAACCACTCCATTCACTAGAGTATCATGGGCATCACACCCACAAAATTCTCACACGGCTTGGTGTCTATCTCAGATTGGCTCCAATCATTGGAGTTTTCTTGGGCATTACACCTCCTAAAATATTATGTTCTCGACTCCCTTTCATAGATTGCCGACTTCTCCATGTAATGGATGAAAACTTCAACAAAACCACTATGATACCACGTTGAAATTTGAGGACCTCACAACCATGACAAAATTCATCCCTCAAATAATCTGATTTCTCAACTCTTTTAAACTTCCAAATCTACAATAATAAATCTTCATAGGTATCATATAGAGTGTAGACACTGCAAGTACAAAACTATTATATCATTTTAGTATCTCTTAGGGAAAAACCAAACCCTCAAATTAGAGTTGAAAATAATGCTTGTAAACAACAAAACCAATAGAAAATTCATTAAATCAATGGATTAGATCAACAACAAATTCATCCAAAAATTCAGATTTGCAACACAATTTGGGACAACAAACACATCTCTTTATATTTAACATGAAAGATGACTAGATTGCAACAAATCAACTCATCCCAAGATGGAAATGGAAAACCATTTCAACACATCCAAAACAAAGCTTTACATTATAAATATTCAACTCATCCCAAGCTGGAATTACAAAATCCTTACAACTTATCCCTAGTTTCTCTTTATTCTCCAAAAACTACATCAACCCAAATGAAGATTCACACAACTAGACGTGGCATTCCGCCTATATTTTTGTTAATAATGCTATGAAGTGATGTGCTTATCCTTCATTTTGTAGAGTAAGATGAATGAGTTACAAAGTAAAATACCCAACCCTATACTAGATCCATAAAAGAAGAATGGGTCCATAAGTGGAGCACTCTACATGTCCTAAGCAGGTAGACACATGTCCACAAGTGTTGATTCACTTACTCCACATATGTTTATGCATCCACAAGTGGAAACTCACCCACTCCACACATTTTAATTCAAGGGTACATATTTTTATGTAACAAATGCACCCTCTTACTCCAAGTGAAAAGAAGATGAAAAGTGGGTTATGAGGCAAAATTCCCTGAGGAAACTCTCTCACATTGAGGTGTTTTCTCTCTAGAAATGGCCAAGCAATCAACAACTCAACTTTTTGAAGATGAATGGATAACAAGTTCATAGCAACCAAACTAATAATGAATATTTTATCATTATGCACACAAGGGAAAGTCAATATCAAGTTTTAGTGAGTGCCCACCAAGTTAAGAGATTGATCAGCATGATAAATAATGTATCACTATTTGTGAGACATATTCTATAACCAAAATGGAAAACTATTGCAACAAAATAGAATAGAACAATGATGATATAAAATAAACAAGAAACAATTGGGGCACCTACACACCCAATCATTTATCGCATTCACAAATCCAAAAGAATGGAGGAACACACCTCTAGTAAATAGTAAGCATTGATTTCTTGTATTGATAAAATTATATGAGATACATAAGAGAGGCGAAAACCTATATTTATAAAATTAGAGTGAAACAATCCCTAAATTAATGCTTCAGTCACTAATAAGAGTCATTAGGACTTTATTATATAAAATGGTATTTTTACAAAGATAACATTATACCAAAATCATGAGCTTATACAACAAATTTCTTATGTACATAGAGTTTAACACCTAATAAAAATGTTATGGTTAGGTAAACAACATGCCCTCCCTCTTAAAATCGTTTGGCCTTTAAAGTTGAGAAATCAAGCAATAAGGCCCAAATGCTAAAAAACTACCAATGCATTGAGATGTAATAATGCCCCATGAAATGTCCAAAGCAAGTGGTATAATAGCCAAAAAAAAAATTAAAAAACATTCCTTTGAATTTTTGTGTAGCATAAGATTGCTCAATTGCGATGGTTAAATCCCTATTTTTTCCTCTAGAGTGATTTTGAAGAATCTGTATGAAGAAAGAGGGTACACTTTTCAACTTAAGTTAGTCTAAGAACAAAGAGTAGATTTGAACTTGAAACCAACTATTTCAAACAATACTACTAATCCAACCAAATGATCTAAAATATAATTATTTCTAAAACATACAAAGCTATTTTTTTTTTTTTTTTTTTTTTTTAGTCAGGCTACCTAAGATACCAGTAATTAATAACATCTACAAACTTTGGTATTCACTTGGAAACATTATGCATTCCATGTTGCTTCTTCTTTTGGAAATCCCTTCTAATTGATCTTATATTTAGAAATTTTTTGCCTCCTCAAATTTCTCACAATTACCTCCATAATACCTTTAAGCTCTAAAACGAGTTTTCCTTTCTCCCCTATTAGTGGGATCTTTGTTTGAGTGTCATTGTATGAATGACACTTCATGGTATTGGAGTTGATTTGGATGACAGGTACTTCCCATGGAAAGGATTATGGATAAGTAATTAGATGGGGTTTGGTATCGAAGACAAGAGTAAAGAGAGTAGTGAGAGAGTCTAAAAGCAATGTGGCTATAACATGCGTAAGAAGATAAAGATTCGCTCCGATTAAATCCTAACTGTTCATCTTTGAAAATCAATGGATAAGATCAAAGGCTGGGGCCCATTACTCGATGGACCATCTCAACCACGTCAATGCCATGATAACAACTTCATCAATGCCACATGTCCAGTTAGATGAGTGCTGCATTAGAGGGAATCCATGTTAGTGCCATAACATGCAACTCTGTAGATGCCACATGTTAGGACATGTATCAATGCCATGTCATCTAGTAATGCATGAAGAAGTCCACGTGGAAGCCACCTCATTTGCAACATCAACACAATAGATCTAAAAACCGACTAAGTAACAAGACATCGCAGAGATAATGAAGCGACGAAGAATTGGGAGTATGTGAAGAAATGAGCGCGAACTCGTGGACCCGCGGTGAGATGTCAACAAAAATTGGCTAAGTATGATGAATTGATTAGATGGAGATGTCTTGCGAATCCACAATGAGATTTCAAAAAATTGACTAAGTGTTAAGAATGAATAAGGCGAACAAAGATGTCGCAGAGCGTGGTGAATTGTGAGAAATTTTCTATGTATGGGTTCAAAATAAGTGCGATGGAATGCGAAGGTGTATTCTAAAGGCTGTGGAAATTTGAACGTAGATGCCTTAGACCCACGGACCCAGGGTGAGACTTTGAGAAATTTTCTAAGTATGGGTGCAAAGTGAGTGTAGCAAAGCACAAAGGCGTATTCTAAAGGCCATAGAAATTTGAACGCAGATGCCTTAGACTCGTGGACCCAAGGTGCGACTTTGAGAAATTGTCTAAGTATGGGTGCAAAGTGAGTGCAGCAGAACACAAAGGTGTATTATGGGGATCACAAAAGTATGTATAGAATAAATAATCAAGTCGACATATCGATGCCTGAGATTGAATTAGAGTCTAGATCGGACAATCAACATTGAAGCTATGCTACTTGAGATCAACCACTGAGATTTAATTAAGAAGATGATTAGACGATGAATGTGCATTGTAGTTGCATGGTTTGTAGACATAGAAACAATCAAGATCAACTCGAGGTCCGGATCAAATGAATACTGAGTGACGAGGTCTGTGTTGTGCGTCTTGATGGGTAGAGAATCAGATTGACGGTTGAGGTTCAATCCGAGATCTGATCGGATGGTGGCTGCAAGATGAAGACCCGATGGTCCTAATATGCTAAAAAGAGATCAACATATGAGAAATGGTTAGGAACTAGATCCAACAAGTGCTGAGCAATGAGGTCGATTGCATATTGTATTAGACAATGAATAAGAAAAGATCGACACTCGAGATCAAATCAATGTTATATTGGACGACTACTAAGCGTCAAGGTTTTTAATGTGAATAGAGAAAGGATTGGTGATAGTCTCGATTTTAAGAAAATCGGGATCCGACCTCATGGGCATATTTTTTATGTGGACAAATTCGTGGAAGCATGGACTATATAAATATCATTTCCTAAATCTGTTTTTAAGTGTGAAAAGTGTGAAGTGTGAAAGGAGAGAGTGCGTAGATCGTGTGGAGAGAACCTTTGAGGCTTTGAGGTTCAAGGATGCCAGAGAATGAAAGGAAGATAATGTAATTGTCTAAGGGTTGATGGGAGGTGCAAGGTTTAAGGAACTTTTGAAATGAAGCAGATCCCGAACTGAAGGAATGTGTTGTAACAACAGAGACATAGAAACAATTTTGTGCAAGTGAAGGCTTGAAGGAAATAGAATATTTTACATTATTGACAAATTGAGGAGATTGGTGTTTCCAATAGGTTGGAGCCTACATATTTCTGAGTTGGTGCTCATATAAAGGGATCAATGTCTCTTGTAGGTTGGTGCCTACATGATTTTATAAAAGAATTGTTTTGTGGTTTTCTCCCAATTGGGTTTCCACATTAAATATTTGTGTACGATGGATTGTATGGTTGTGTATTTATCATTAACGTTATATTTGGTAAAGTAACACATTGATAACTATTGAAAGAAAATAAAAAAGTAGTCTTATACCGATTCACCCCCCTCCTAGTATAAGTGTGCCAACAACTTCCATCATTATTCCTTGGGGATAGTATTGGTTGTACATCTTGTACATTTGTGGAGAGATTGATCATGGATGTGATAGCTAGTGTGATGCTAAGCTATTGGTGATATTGTGCATTAGTACATATGGTGGTGGAATCAATGATTGATTCAAAGCATGTAATTGATGGGAGTAGTGATGAGTACTAGTGATAGGGTTGTTGGGTTCTCTTAGGCAAAGGGAGTTGACCATGATGATACTCTTGCTTAAGGATTCTCTTAGGAAGAGGAAGGTGACATTGTTGAGGTTATTTCTTTAATCGCCAAAGTTTTTGAGGTGCATGAGAGGATTCTCATGCTCATAGTTTGATTACGACCCTTATGGGTTGTTAGTCTTCCACAAGCTTGGTATCTCAGGATTGATGAGTTGAGATGTATACACTGTCTTTTTACCAATATAACATTACACCAAAATCACGAGCTTATACACAATTTATTATGTATGTAGATTTTAACAAATAATAAAATTGTTGTGGTTAGTTAGACAACAAGCCCTCCCTTTTAAAAATGTTACACCTTCAAAGCTGGAAAATCAAGAAATAAGGGCCAAATGTTGGAAAATTTCTCAAACACGGAAAAGATGTATCGGTGCCCCATGAAAAGTTGAAATTAGGTGGTATAATAGCTCAAAAAAACCAGAAAAATTTCTATGAATCTATGTGTAGCAATAGATTTTATAACTTAGGTGGCTAAATCCTTATTTTTCCCTTTGGAGTGATTTCTAAATAATGCATATGAAGAAAGAGGGTGCATTTTGTAACTAAAATTAGTGTGATAATAGAGAGCAAGATTTCAACCTAAAACTAATTATTTCAAATAGTACTACAACCAAATGAACTAAAACATGATTCTATATAAAACATACAAAGATTATTTTTTTTTCCCCTCTTTTATTTATTTAGGTTACCCATGATATTGGTAATTTATAACATCTACAAACTTTGGTATTCCCCTGGAAAACATTATGCATCCCATGTTTCACCCTCTTCTGGTGATCCCTTCCACTTAATCTTATGTTCAAAAATTTGTCAACTCCTAAAATTTATCACCCTTACCTCCACAATACCTTCAAACTCCAAAAAGAGTTTTCCTTTCTCATCTATTACTCCACAATACCTTCAAACTCCAAAAAGAGTTTTCCTTTCTCATCTATTACTGGAATCTTTGTTTGAGTGTCATTTCATCATATCAACGCCGATTTGATTAAGATTGCCTTCTTGCTGATTTGAAGGTCAGATATTTTAGTTGTTGTACATGGGAGTAGTTGATGTGAACTGAAATCGTAGTGTGCTTGAGATGAGTACTTACACTTGTGAAGGGTTTGACGGGTTGAAATCCTAATTACTCTTGTGATGAGTGTGTGTTTTTACATGCATAGTTTTGGTGGTTCTATTACATGGATGCAAATTATGGAGTTATTTTTCAATTGGTAAGATGCCTAGGAGGACTTGTGATAGATGGCTGATTTGTTCCACAAGATGCCAACATGTTTTCACCTATGATAGGTGGTAGCTTTGCTTGATTGTTAGCTGATATGGGTTTATTTTCAATGGGTGAGATGTCCATGAGTAATTGTGATAGGTGGATAATTTGTTCAAGTGGATACTAGTGTTTTATTCTTCATTTATGGATAGCATGGATTTAGTTTTAGTGAGTGTGATGATTAGGAGGGTTTGTTTAAAGTCATTGATTTTTTCTAATGGATACAAGTATTTGGAGTGGTCCATTGATGCTTGTGATAGGCATGCTTAACCATTAGATTGTTTATTGATTTTTGAGCTTGGGATGGATTGATTCATTCCGTGATAGATTTATGGTTATGCTAT
Organism: Picea abies; assembly: GCA_900067695.1. NCBI lineage: Eukaryota > Viridiplantae > Streptophyta > Pinopsida > Pinales > Pinaceae > Picea > Picea abies. The sequence continues at coordinate 15,890 of CBVK0101506190.1, forward strand.
GTTTTGAATGAGTTGTGATGGAAACCTCGATCAAATTCAATGATCATTGCACATGGAGGAAGATTCCAACGTTATCCCTTGGGAGTAATATTGGTTGTACATCTTGTAAATTTGTCAAGAGATTGATATTGGATGTGATGCTAAGCTATTGGTGATCTTGTGAATTTGCACCCATGGTGGTAGAGTTAGTGTTTGATTCCAAGTGTATAACTAATGAGAGTAGTGATGAGTACTAGTGATAGGGTTGTAGGATTCTCTCAGGCAGAGGGAGTTGATTGGGATGATACTCTTTCTTTAGGATTCTCTCAGTAAGAGGGAGGTGATATTGTTGCATTAGTTTTTGGAGGTTTTGAGGTGCATGAGAGGATTCTCATGCTTATAGTTTGATGATGACCCTTATGGGTTATTGTTACTCTTACCATGAGATTGGTATTTTAGAATTAAATAGTTGATATCTATGCATATTTTGTCTTTTTCTTTTCATAGATATGACCCACTTGTCTTGGTATTTTTGGAGATGTGATTATCTTTGCAAGATGTCCCGATCAACCCTTGATGTGGTGCAAAAATATTTTGTCCCATAATGATGATTGTAGGGATGCTAGAGTTTTGACAAGTTACAATTAATGTATTTCTTGTTCTCGAGTGATTTTAAAGTTTAGTAGGAAACAATGATCTAGGGTTATGTTCCTTTATTTTCATAGATGGCGATTTCTATTTTTAAACCCATATTAGAGTGGAAGAGGGATTATCTTAGTTTGGTGGTGTAAACCAAGAGGCATTTTTGTATTCTCCTTGCATGTTCACCATCCAGATGCCAAGTTGTAGTTTGCTTGGTTAATTTCTTAGAGAAAAATGCACCTTTGTGAGGAATGATTGCTTGGATGTTGAGGTGAGTGTACTTATACTTGTGGGTGTGGAAGTTGTAGCATAAGTATGATGTTCTATCATGATGAAGGAGGATCCTTTCAGATTTTTGGAGGCATTGGATTTATAGGGTGCAATTTCAGAGGGAGTTTATGGGTGTTACAAAAACCACTTTTCTTGTAAAGAGGGAGTGTTAGCTTTTGGGGTAACTCCAAAAGTGTTTTCACCTTGATAGGAGAGCACTATGTCTCCTAGTCTCTTGGAAATGATTCATGAACACATGGATGACTCAGTTTGGGTGGATACTTGAATTTGGTTAGAGTGATAACATGGCACCCTTGCCTAAGAGGTTGTTTCTCTAATTGAAATGACGACTAACCCACTAGGTGCACACAATGGGGTATTCAGTTGCTTGATTAGGGGAGGCATATACCTAGAAGTAGGAGCACTGAGAACTTATCCCTTGGATCTTGGGACCATATGATATATACCTTGGAGGTTGTACACTTGACTTAAGGACACTTTGGTTGGGGGGCACACTTCATGGAGGTTGGTGATGGACTCAAACATGTATATTGAAGAGGGGCATTGGTGATTTGTGACCAAATTAACACACATGTTGGGGAGTGTTTGATACAAGAGAACATGTGGCACACAATTAGAGGAGAAGTTGGGGAGTGTTTGATACAAGAGAACATGTGGCACACAATTAGAGGAGAAGTGCCTTGCATGAGGACACATGGATAACAGACCACCATGAAGAGGGAGCATTAGACTAACATCTTGTTGGAAATAAAACAATATTGGAGGAGGGGCATTGAGCCCAAGGAGAATCATGCATGGAGGGTGTTTGATATTTAGGATTGGATAAACGCTTGTATGACACTTGTGTATTCTTATATTGTAGAGCACTCCATGTAGGGTTTCTGCCTTGCATGTAAACCCTAAAAAATAACATGATGTTGGGGATGATGATCATTATTATGGCTATTATTGTATTGCTAGGGTTTCTACCCTAGTAGAAGACATGGAGGTTGGAGCTACTGCCTTACATGATTTTGGAGCCTTATTCTTATGAGATGTGAGGCTAGGGTAAGATCACTGATAGACTAGCTTGATGGGTCTTGAGATTGGTGTGATTCCTTACTTGGAAGAAGACTTGGGTTATTGTATGTTTTATATTTCATGGAGGTCTTGGTGCTTATGTTGATGGAAGAGTTAAAGGCCTAGGGTTTGAAGACTCAAACCCTAGGATGGACATGTAGATTTGGAGGCGACTCAAACCCTAGGATGGACATGTAGATTTGGAGGCTAGTGCTAGAGTTGTATTTCCATTTCATACTTGTGTGATGCAACATGGATAGGGTTTGTAAACCCTAAGAAAGACAACAATGCTAGTGTGGAGAGATTGTGTGATGCAATCTTGTTGTATATGCCAAGGAGGACTTACCAATGTTGGTGCTAACATGCAAAGGATCTTTGGTGGAGTGACCAACTTTTGTTTGGAGTGATTCCTAGCTAGGAGGAGTTGGTGGCTAGGTTTTTCTTATGGTTTCCCTAGATAGGGTTTGGAGAGCTTGAATTGTACTATCTTTGAGATAAAGTTGTGGTATGTACTTGTACTTCATATATATATATATATTTGAAGTTTCTAGTTGTCTAAATATTATGTACTTGCATATTTTATTTTTAGCTTATGTTATCTTCTTGACTGAGTAGCTTCCAATGTTTGTTGTTCATGCTAAATTGAAATAACATATCATTGAATTGGTTAAGTTATTTAACACATACATGGAAGATAAATGAACATATTTACTCTTGCTGCTGTAATAAGACATTTTAGATCTATTATATGGATTGAAAAGTGTGGCCTAGGGATGTAGCACTATGGTATTGAAGTACACTCATTTGGTATTTATTCTTTTGGGTTGTTAGATGAAATTGGGTTGAAGGGAAGTGAAGTATTATTTCTATAATTTGATTTCCAGATCATCCATAAGGTCGAAATTTCATAGGGATTAGATCCAAGAAACCTCAAGTAAATGAGATGAAATTTTAGAATTGCATTAATTGCTTGATTTTTTAAATTTATATAACCCTCTACAAATATAATATGGTCAAGTTACTATAGGAAAGTCTTGATAAATTTAGACTTGGATTCATTTGCATAGAGATTATTTTGGGCTAAAGTATTTCATACAAGATCCAAATGCTCTAGATTCTCTGTGAATGTTCTCCCATATGAGTATATAATCAAAGAAAACCAAAACATACTTGTAGAGGTACTTACCATATACCTTGTTTGTATTGAAAAATAATACTAGCATTGTATAGTTCAAATGTCATCATACGAAATTGGAAGTGTCCTTGATGAACCTTAATTTTAGTTTTCTCTTGGTAGTGGAGTTAGATAGGTATCTGGTAGTAGCATGAATGAAAGTAAATCATAGAAAATAAATGGGCACCATGTAGCTCATCCATAAAATTATTTATGATAGGTATGTGAAACTTATTCTTGATAGTGATTCGATCTAGTGCGCTATAATTAATATAGATACAATAAGAACCATGTTTTATCCTCACCGAGACAACTAGGGCAACATAAGGGCCCTTTCTTGGAGTGATGATCCCAATGTCTTAAATCTCCCCTAAAATATTTTCAATCACAAACTTCTAAAAATTCGCATATTGATAAGGGTGCATCAATGTGGGACTTTTGGTGGGGTTCAATCACTAATGTAAAAACCCAATTTAATTATTTATTTATTATAATTATTAATTTAAATTTAATTATTTATTAAAATAAATTCAATGAGTCTTTTTATTATTTTATTATTAAAAAGGTAG
>CBVK0101506192.1:0-11201 GCA_900067695.1 Picea abies
AAACTTCTCTATTTCTATATATTTATATAGATGTAAATAGATACCTTTCTACTTTCCCATTCTATTCCATTATCTATTCCATATATGGGATGTCGACCCACAGGAGTTGGTGTTTAATACAAAATATCTCACATCACAAATTTTGTGATGTCCTTTGCTATCAACCGGCCTCCGATGAGTTTCCAAAACAATCCAGATATAAATTCGAACCCAAATTTGTTTTGTGGACTTGTTCAGAGGTTCGTTGTCTCAAATTTCCTTGCCTGGTAACCTTTAAGCTTGAAAATCTCATCAATTCAAGAGAATTTTTTTCTTAAGAGACCTCTGTGAATCACCATGGCGAAGAATTTAAGGGAATTAACAGAATTTGGCGAATTTTCTCGAACTTAAATCGCTTTGCACCAAACCCTCACCTCTGACTCGAATTTTCTCGAACTTAAATCGCTTTGCACCAAACCCTCACCTCTGACTTGCCACTTAAGAAAATTTCAGCGGATTTTCATACCTGATGCGAAACGCTTGGTTCAATTGTTTGCATTTTACTTCCAGTTATCCTTGTTCGCGCTATTTCTCTTTTCGGTCCTTACTTAGTGGAGTATCCCCAAAGGTCTATCTGGGGTGAGAAGAAATTTTTTTTCCCCCAAGAGCTAGCCATTCCATGGATAGTGTCTGTACCATAAAACCTCCCTATGAAGTATATGCACCAGAGAACATGTGCCCACAAGTACAACCTCAACTTCACCCAGATAACATCTTGCCTACTCTTGTGGGAAACCAACCAATACTTTACCCAGATAACATCTTGCCTACTCTTGTGGGAAACCAACCAATACTTTCATATTTCGTTGTCTACCCAAGTGTCTTCGATGATGGTGGAACGACATACAAAATAGTGCTTTGAAATATGCAAAATTTAAATAATAACACTGGCATAACAGAGCCGATTTTTAACTAGACCCCTCAACTTCTAGCATTACCAACCACGTGTCAATGTGACCGTAAAGCACAATGCAATCAAATGGTAGGGTTTATGGAAAGCATCAATCTCGGGGACACGGAGCAACAGAGGTGCTTAAAACTTAACTCCATTGAAAATAGAAGTCACGACCTTTGGAACCATTATTAGGCACTAGACTAGTAAAAAAAATCATGTTATTTTATAACAATATCACAAAATTCTTACCTTTGCAGCCTTGGGCACATCATCCCATGATATTTCACATTTGATACTGCCCAAATTTGTGTGCATATTGTAACCAAAACCAGACTGTAACCAAAACCAAACTAAGAATGCTTTATTAAGTTGCTCAATATTGATATTTGACAGCAAAATGAAAGAACATGTATGCCTTCACATTGATGGTTTAAGCAGTGGAGAGTATGGAGAGAACCAATAATTCACCAGGAACCATCATCGGCCCCCTTATTGTTTCCTAAATTCTTGACTACTTGATTTCTCATCTGAGTGTATTGTCCTTCGTTCCTTGAGCAGCAAAAATTCAACTAGTAACATGGGGCTTCCAAGTATCAAACAATCTCTCATAATCTCCACGTGCATGGTTTCTTTGTTTAACACATTGTCTGTCATCATTAGTCATAATTATTATTATATTTCTTCTTGATAATATTATTAGGTACGTGTGTTTCTCTTAGTAATATTATTAACCACGCGTAGTCTTATTAATATTATTAGCTACCAAGTGTTAGTTAATATTTGTCGTGGACATAAATGGTCTCGAAATTTCATACGAGTTTGAGAGCTTTAAGGAAATTGTTTGCTGTCAAATTTTTCTTCACATTGTAACTTCCTTATTCGAGTACAATGTCGAAACTAATTTTAAAGCAAGTTGCAGCACCTGTCATAATCGAACCTTGTAACATGTGCCAAACACAAAGGAACAGCTATAGGACTGTCTCTTCGTGTTTGGAATGAGCGTGGAAATCCCCAATCTTCTTCAATTTAGATGAATTTCCATTTTCGGCAAAGATTTACTGCAGAATTCATAACACTGAAAGGTCATTTTATGTGGTCAAGAATGAGCATTTGATGTACTTATACATATTTGGCATCCATGTAACTGCACAAGTTTTCAAATTTTCCATCTTTTAGGTTGCAACAACTACAAAAGCAAACAATGTGGTGAGTCAAAACAATTCCTACAATATCTTGGTTGTGCTGCAAAAGTTATTCTTGGTTTTTTGACAAAGTTCATAGTGAATCTATGAAAATTGGAGTTATGCATGGAAAGTTTCATTTTCTTGTGGATTTATCAAGCTTTGGTTCAAATTTGCTCAAAGATTTAAGTTTCATTGTCTATTTCTACTTCATTCTTGTATCTTAAAAGATTTTGTTTAAAAGGTAAAGTTTTATTATGAAATATTTAACTTTCCGTTCCATTTGTTCTGGCTAAAAGTCTATAAAGAATCATTTTCAAGCATGGTAATATTTTATTATTATAAAATATTCAAGTTTCCCTTGAATTTTTCTTTAAGATTGGAAACTTTTTTAAGCATGACAATATTTTATTATCATGAAATATTTAAGTTTACATTGAATTTTTCTGGCTAAAGGTCTTTAAAAAAGGAAATTCATTTTCATGGGTTCACGGGTGCTAAAATGTTTGAATAATCTCTTCAAATTTATATTATTTTTCATAGGTAATGTTGAATAATCTGTTTATATTTATCATTTTTTATCAATGTATGTCTAGCGCTATCTGAAAAGAAATATTATGGTATAAAACCAAAATATATTACCACAACCAAAATACATTACTACATTTTCTTCACAAATTTAATATATTTATTTGAAAAAAAAAACACACTTTTCTACCATTGAAAATGTCAAAATTTTTGCTATTGTGGGCATCACCAAACATCAAAATTTCAAAATTTTCCTCGCAAAAAGCCCTTCTGACTCTCTGAAAAGAAATATTATGGTATAAAATGAAGAAGATTCAAACATCAAAATTTCAAACTTTGCCTACAAAATGCCCTTCGGGCTCCATGAAGAGAAATATCCTGGTATAAAAAGTAGAAGATTCAGAATTTCAGATACGAAAAGAGTCATGTATCTAATGGAATTTTGCTCGTGTTGTCATTCAAATCAATGTTCACAAAGCTTGATAATCAATGTTCACAAAGCTTACCAAGCTTGTATCTAATGGAATCAATATTGTTGGTCATTCAAATCAATGTTCACAAAGCTTACCAAGTTTCAACAAGGACATCGCCACAGTGGCACTTGTTATTATAGTTGTTATCTCCTACCCTTATTTAAGAAAAATTATTTTATAGTTGTTATCTTGCCACACCCCTGTGGATCTTGGGTCAAGCAAAAAAAATATTAAATATCTTAAATTATCTTAAAAAAAAAAGATTTAAGAAAACAAACTCTTAACAAAGCAAGAATTAAATTCCTTAAACTATCTTAAAAAATAAAAAAATTAAATTTATCAATCAATTTATTTTATTTTAATTTCAAATTTATCAATTTTCAAATGTATATTTTTTTTAAATGTAAAACTTTATTTAATTTTCACGCAGAAAAAAAATAGTTTCACTGTTATTCTATTATGAATCAAGTGAACCTTTCAAATACATATGGATCATAAGTCTAATGATCTCATCATAGTTCAAAAAGACTATAACCAATTCTATTCCTATTCCTGATTATCTTCATACTATGAAGTGTATACAAAAACCATATTAAGATAATTACAAAAACATATCAAAATAGTTTCCAGCTATATCTAGGAAGTCATATAGTGCTCTGTCTTTAAAATGTGTAGTAGCTATCTGCCTTGACTACATCTCCTTCTACAGTTTCTTCATAAAAGAGCCATCCGGTAAGTTGCTTCAAAGCCTTCTTTGATAAAGTGTCTGCTTCTGAGTTGAATTTCCTATGCACATGCATAAATTTGATTGAATCAAATTTATCTTTTAAGCTCCTGATCTTGTCTTTCCAGAAATTAAGATATAGCAAGTTCAAATTTGATTTGGCATTAATCCAGTCAATGGCCACCTTTGAGTCTCCATCGACCATCATCTTATTAATAGATAATCTAGAAGCAAAAAGTAATAGACCCCATAAACCCAATAATTTTGCTTTCATATTGTTTCCATTACCGCCAGCAAAATGAACTCTACAAAAGTGGCCTGAAGTGATTTTGAGGAAAATACCAATGCCACAAAAATCATTAACAACTACGCCATCAAAAAACCTAATTGGAGTATCATCAAAGAAAATTGGATTGAGAATATATTTGAAATTGTCATCTTCGGAAATACCAATGTGTTATTTGATTGAAAGGAGGATTTTAGTGACTGTCATGGACTCCTGTCTGTGCCAATTCTCAAATAAAATTTTATTTATGTATTTCCAGATGCCCCAAATCACCAAAAATGGAATATGTCGCATCTTTGGGTATTGTATGAACCAGAGCAACATATTTTCTTCTAAAAAAGAACATCTCCAAGCTTTCGATATCTTTTGAGAATTCAAAACATCTTTCCAGATGTTGTGTGTAGTTTCACATTTCACAAAGAGATGAGTGGTCGTCTCTTCATTTCTGAGACAAAGATTGCAAACCAATGGTCCAATATCTCCCCTCTTCCTAAGATTTTCACTAGTAAGTATACAATTTTTCAAGAACAGACATAAAACAAATAATTTTACCTGGGATGTTTACTTTCCAAATAACCTTATACCACCACCTATTTTGATCCAAGAGATTTAATAATGTAATGGATTGATAGGCTAAATTTGCAATTACAGCGCCCGTAGCTATGTTCCAAGACCATACTATCTTATCCCTTGTATTATTTAGTGAGATACCACTGCTCTGTAACATTATAAGATAGTCGTTCCATTATGTCATCAGCTCGCCTGTCAAGAAATGTAAAACTTTATACTTCACAAGATTTGATAATTTTCAATTAATTAATTACCTTTTTATAACTTTCAATATGAGGCTCTCTGCATTCCAACATAATACTTCACAAGATTTGATAATTTTCAATTAATTAATTACCTTTTTATAACTTTCAATATGAGGCTCTCTACATTCCAAACATATTAATGTTTCGAGCTACTTGTTAGGCTCATTTATAGGAGAAAAGATTGGGGACTTAATGGTTAACTAGTTGCAATTTATTAATATTCATTTGAGCCTGTTTTATAATAGGAAACAGTATCAAGTTTATTTATTGTTGTTTTATAAAGTGAATTATTGAATTAAGAAACATTAAGATTATTTATTTTAAAGCCATGGTTATTAAGAAACATTAATATTATTTATTTTAAAGCCATGGTTATTAAGAAACATTAAGATTGTTTATTTTAAAGCCATGGTTATTGTTCATTATTATGACATTTTTCAATTTCAATAGTTTTTTGTATTTTCTTTTTCATGTAAAGTTTTTCCTTACAAGCAATTTGGTATCTTCTATACATATATGGTGATTTAAGTTATGGGTATGCTAAGAGAAGGTAGGTTTTTTATGAGTAGTAAAAGATGTGAGCACCGAGTTTATTTACTCTTACTTGAATCTAAATGCCTATTTCTTCAATATATGCTTTTCCACATGAGCGTGGATTAGTATAGACACCTTTCTGCATCCTTGGATCTATAGGGTCTTTGTGGAAGAATCTAGTGTCTTTCTAATGAAATTCTAAGGTGAGAAAGTTACCTTAATGTTTTTTTCTGTTCAATATTCTTGTGAACACATCTATAGTTACTTTGATATACGGTAGTGTAACATTTATTATGTTTTCATCATTGTTATATTGTCTACAAAATCCCCGTTGAACTTTTCGAACAGCTCTAATGACTTGTCCTTCACTAAAACCATTCCTCTTGAAAACATTGGACAAGTGCTCTATTTCCTACTAGAAGTGATCTTCATTGGAGACCATGATAGCTCCTGACACCAAAGTATTTATTATGCCAAGCTTTTGTGCAAGATAGTGGTGCTAGTGTGCATCTAAGTATTTGTCACTGTGAGTTTTATTTATGTGGACCGTGCACTAAGGATCCACCGTTTCTTTTTGTGATGATACCATCCAAAAACGATATCCAATTGCATTTTTCAAGCTTCCCATCTTTATTACGTGTCTTTTTAATTTTTTTAAGTAAAGTACAATTTCATCGATTTGCGCAATTCTTGAGGACATACTTGCACAATTCTTAAGGACATACTTGTGGTCCAAGTATGGTGGGGAGATAGGTCTTTGGTTGCTTGGGATGTTTGTACCATGCCCAAGGATGAGGGAGACCTTGGTTTGATAGATGTTGCATGCTTGACAATACTATGGCAACCAAGTGGATGGTGAGATGTCTAAAGGGTTCAACGTTTGCCACTAAGTACTTTTAGTACAACATGTTCGCAGAGTTTGAGTGGCTTTTGGTTTACATGAGATATTCCCCTTATCTTTTCCAGGGCCCAAGTTCGCTCCTCTTCAAGGGTATTTGGTTAGCTTGGAGTGTTGTGTCAGGATTGGTTTGATTGTAATGGGAGGGTAGTTGAGTACGCTAGGATCAAGCTTCTTGATCAATCTGGAGTTGGCATATGACATGGACGTATGCGACGGAGATGTCGCACTTTCAAGCACATAACCTAAGAAGGTCATCCTCTGCTAGCGTGATCTATGGGATCTTAGTATGGTACTTGTTCTTAGAAAGAGTCACTCCCTCTTGCCCAAGAATATGGCCTCCTTGCATATGATCATCTTTCGATCATGGAGCTACATGCCCTCATTCTGGAGACTAAGTTGTTTATATGGCCTCCTTGCATATGATCATCTTTCGATCATGGAGCTACATGCCCTCATTCTGGAGACTAAGTTGTTTAAAATGAACATTGATATGTCTGGGCCATTTTGGAGGCATTTATATATGGCCTCCTTACATATGATCATCTTTCGATCATAGAGCTACATGCCCTCAATCTCGAGTCTAAGTTGTTTAAAATGAACATTGATATGCGTAGGCCACTTTGGAGGCATTGGAAGTGGAGTTTTGGTTGCTCACTGCATTAGTATGATTCCCATCTTCTATATTCAGTGCTTCATCAGCATCACCCTCTCTCATTGGTTCTTAATGCAAGGTGGGCTTTGGCGGATCCAAAGGACCACTAGGTTTGTCGTCTTCATAGTGTTGGACGATGTGGCTTTCTTATAAGTTGCAGGTTTTTGCTTGGCTGGTCATATATAAGGGGATTCCTTCTAGAGACAAATTGGCTAAGAGTAGTCTTTCAAATGGCCTTTGCCCAGTGTGCTAGCGGCCAGAGTCTGTCAAGCATATCTTCTAAGAGTGTCGGTTCACCAAACACTATTGGAGGTTATTCAAGGATTAGCATTCTGCATTGTTTCAACACAGGATACATTTTCATGCTGCTTTGTTTGGGGATGGTTGATTTCTTGTGTGTGACACCTTCGATGGTCTATGGCATTGTCTATGTATCATGGTGTTTTTGTGCTTTAGAAACTCAAGTGTAAGTTTGTGTTTGATAAAGAGATTAGTTCTTTATCTGCCTTCAGTTCTTTATGGAAAGATGGGGTATGTCACCAGCATTTGGCAAAAGGAACATCGTTGATCAAAGATGCCCTCCGTTTGGATCTCACTAATTATTATGTTTTTATGCATGCTCTAGTTATTCTCAAAAAGAGGTGATGAGGCTCATTGTATATACCCTTTCATTGTTTGCATATCTGTTTGTTAGTGTTCTTCTGTTATAAAACTTATTTATGAGGTTCATTGTATATATCCTTACATTATATATATATATATATATATATATATGTATGAGATAAGAATTTTATGAAAATAATCTTTTTCCTCTTGTGAAATTATATAATCCGAAAAACTATATTCCATGATAAGATGTGTTGTCAAAATATTCAATTGATCAGTGTTCATACTTCACTTACCTCATAAATTGCATACTACATAGTAACATTGCAAAGTTTTAGTCTCTGAAATTTTAATCACTGAGAGGCTGAGGCCGAGGCTCGAAAGTCTTGGGGTCAGAGGCAGCAAATACATGAAAATTTGTAAATGATGTTCTATTATAATCACTGTTCGATGTGTATTTGGAGGAAAATTTTATTTAAGCTTAATCTTAAGTTGGGGAAATAAGTCCCAACTACAGCAAGAAAGTAAGGGAGTTTTAAAAAAATTAATTAATTTTACCTATATCTTAAAACAAAGTACAGCAAAAAATGAAAACTTTGCGAATGATGGTTTAATTGATGACTGTCGAGATGTGTATTTGGAGGAAAATATTATCTAAGCTTAATCTCAAGTTTTTCCTGAATTTTAAAACAAAGCACAATAAAGCGTCATTATAAACTTTAACGAATTGACAGAACATTTACACATTAAACAAGCATCCATTAAGCAATAGAGCCATGCAATAGCAGCAAAATTAAAATACTAAATAGTTCTCATCCTAATAGTATGTCTGTTTTCACAATTGATCATGATTGTTGTAGAACTTTCTGGAGATACACAGTTTATTTCCAGAAAGTTCTACAACAGTTCTCATCCTTTCATTGCACAATCTTGACACACATAAAAATTACAAACATAAAAATTGCAAAGTTCAATACTTACATAAATCCAGCTTAATACATATTCTACCTCAACTTAAGACCAGAATAACCATCACTCCTCTTAAAGCGTAACTCCATCATTCCTTTCTTCTTCAATCCATTCTTGAATTATTCACACATTAAACGAGCATCCATTACTCCATCATTTATTTCTTCTTCTATCCATTAATGAATAATTCACACATTCAACAAGCATCCATGAAACAATAGAACCACGCAATCACCAGCATATGGAGATAATAAATAACTCTCATCCTTTCATTGCAGAATCTTGCCACATATATGAATTGCAAAGCTCAATACTTTCATAAACCCAGCTTAACACAATCTCGACCTCAACTTATGACCAGAATGACCATCAATTAAAGCATAAGCTCCACCATTTTTTTCTTCTATCCGTTCTTGAATAATAGATGGAGACACTGTTTATAACTTCAGGAACATTTAGAACATTCCTGCTCAACTAGCTAAATTAAAAATTCTGAAGATTCCCAGAAGATGTTTTTTTAACAGGGGAAAGGGGTAACAAAGGCTTACAATCATCCACACCACCAGAGATCAATCCACGCTGCTGCCTCGATAACCCCCCGCTCAATATATTCACCCACAAGATTCTCAGAAGATTTTAATAAGTTTACAATAAGCAGTATTGTACACAGAAGTCTGAAGTAGAAAACCTATTTTGGGTTGTTGACCACAATTAAACAGTATTTAGTGCCAATGATTTTCTTACGAGTGTAATTTGTTCCAAGGGAAAAATATGTAAAACATGTGCATTTTACATTCTAGAGATGATTTTATACAACTATGCCTAAACATGAGGACTTACTGTCAACTCCAAACTATAGGACAAGGGAAAGTCGTATATCACTCTTCCAAGCAAGGCAACAATGAATTAAGGACTTACAGCCCTTTACAATTTCCCAAGGCTGGAAACTGTAGGGTGGTCAACATACAGGTCCAACAAAGGGACCCAACAACAAATTGGTTTAAACGGTCAGCAGGAAGCAAAAGGACCTTCAGTGATATACATAATAAATAATTTTCAATAATTATTGAAAATAATGATTTTTTAAAACAATTTATCACTGTATATTGTCATCATTATAGTTTATGGCTGGCTGTGTGAAAACAATTCCTGACCAGTATCTATTAATAATGTTAAATTGCAACAGTCAATTCAGACCACTCCTGTGTTTTCCAGCAGTTGCTAACAAGCTTTTCTTGGCAATATTTGAAACATGGTGAAAAAGGTTGTCTTCGTACAGATATAAGTAAAATACCACCTACTTAGGCATTATATGAGTAACTCCAAAACAGATCAAAAGAATCTTCAATTTCAGAGTTCACACAATGAAAAAACGTTCCCAATTCGTAATGGATTTTCCATAAACCTTATCAAAAGTTGAGGTTCCTCAAAGACATAATGCCATGTTTCCTCCAGCGGATCTTGTCACTGTTACCCCCAACCTAGGGTTAACTAAGGAGATTATGTCTCAAGGCCCACAGGTTGCAGACATGAAGAGCCAAAAGCTAGATGGACAGAGCATAGCCCCGGAGGGCCCTTCTTTTCATTGATGCATTCTACACATCACCAGCGGCATCCACCACACTGGCCTGGTCCCAGAAGGCAATGGGTCTTGCTCCATGAGGTAATGAGTCCGGGTATCATGGTAAGTGTCACTCTAATATTTGAACCATTTGAACATGTTGCAAAGATTTTTTCTTGATTACAGAACGTTTGCTTGGAATTTATACTCTTTGACATATTTAACCTTGGTGGGTGTCATTTTGTCCTAGTAAGTTGGTCACCCTCAGGAATAGGGTACTACTGTGGAGTTCCTTGAAGAGTCATTGCCCATTCCCAATCATATTTATCACCTTCCATACTTCTTTCCTTTCGTCTCCTTATATTTTGGGATTTTCAGGTGTACTAACCAAGAAGGGATTGTACCTCATTTCATGGGAAGAAGGGACTAAAGGCCCAGAGGGGAAAGTAGTTGGCAAGAGATAAAAGCCAAATCATGAACCTTCCAGATGTTCGCCCAAGAGGTCTTGAGAAACAATGAACCGTTATCTCTCAAAAAAATAAGACCTGCAAAAGCAAAATTCACATTATATAGACGTCCCACTTGTTGAGGGATCTACACAAGTGTGTTAAAAGCTATACTTTACCCCTATGGCACTTTGTGTACCTCTCCCTTCAAGTGCACTTTGTGTACCTCTCCCTTCAAGTGACATTGGGTACTGCATCCCAAGTTCTATGTTACCCATTTGGAGTACCCAATTGTTCTGGACTTTAATTAATTAATGGCAATGAATGGGCTTGGAAAAAATCTTGCATCGCGGACGAAGGGCAGTACAGCCTCTACAAAGGCACCCATAAATGAGACACTATGATCCCTTGTATGTCATGAACCCCATACCCAAAAGTCTTACCCACTCCACCTCACACTCATACATGACTTGATGGGTTTCTCTTAGGAAACACCTTTGACTTAAAGGCTGACTAGCCCAATAAGATGCCTTGACACCCCTTCCACACCTAAATTTGACAAATTGTATAACGTCTTTGAGCATTTGTTTA
>CBVK0101506195.1:0-13829 GCA_900067695.1 Picea abies
AATATTGTATGCTCAGAATCCCGATCTAAGGCCCGAAGCTCAACCTACTAAAAATAGAGAGTACCTGCATGATCCCCGGAAAAAGTGTCATTGGGCTCAGTATCATGCAAGGACCAACATTGTATGCTCAAAACTATCAAGTGAGTCTCTAGTTACTGTCTCCTAAAAAGTAGGGTCACCTGCTATAAATAGAAATCACTCTCCAATCCCTGTGAAACTGTGCTAGCTCTATCCCTGAAGCAAAAACAACCACAACACTAGTCATGTACCTGTCTCTTATGGGAACCAACCTCTGGCTCACACAAGCGCTAAAACTCTGAGAAAATATTTGAATGCCAACCCAAGTAGTGTATGTTGGCTCTTAACCCTCTAGATCTCCAAGGAGGAAAATCCAGGGGTTAACACTCCCATAGAATTTGAGTTAAGGCAGACCACCAAATCGATCGACCAGACAAAACCTGTCAACTATGTCAGCGACAGGAGGTCGAGATTGAGGAGCATTTCATCTTTCGTTGCCCCATCTACTAATGAGATTAGGGGGCAGTTTCATTGCTTATTCAGGGTGGCCCAAACCCTCACTGGCTTCTTCAGCTATCCTAATCAACGGTGCTTAGCTTTATACATACAAGAGGCCCTCACGTTCCGAGCCTATACTCTTCATTCTCCCACGAGACCAGACCCTATTCAGTGGATCACCTCCTTCTTCACAGTGCTACCTTCTGGTAGGGGCACTAAGAGGCAACCCGACACCAGCACAACTCTGGATTCCAGATTAGTGCGAACCCATGGGACCTTCCTCCGTCCCACAATATTTCAGCGACATGACCAACCCAAACCCCTTTCCAGGAGACAGATGAGATCCCCCAAGCCTCATCGGGGTGCTACACCTTACAGTCAGCAGCGTTGTGGACAATTCAGGCATCCCTCCAATTCCCCTTCTGGACATCCTACTATACTCAGTTTTCTTCACTCGACCTCGGATGGTAGGAGAGATGGGTCCATATACTCAGTTTTCTTCACTCGACCTCGGATGGTAGGAGAGATGGGTCCATTCCATGACTGATCTATTTGATCGCCTCCAGTTCCTCTCGTTCCTGGATCTTCTCCTACAATACATCTCCTTGTCTGAGTAGGTCTCTGGGCTTGGGGTCGATGGTTCTTCATGTCTCAGCATAGATCTCACTCTCTACGGCTTTACCTTATTTCATTTTATTTTCATTTTACTTTTTTAATCTTGCCTTTATAGGAGACCTTTCGATACTCCTGCTTTGTAATGACATTATTGTACTCGGCAATCCCTTTGACCTACTTTTGTGGTCATTAGTCGGACATTAATAAAATTATCTTATCTTATCTCTCGCTCTTGGGATATCAATAGAATGGATAACTTTTTGGCTCCTTATTAAAATCTAAGTAGATGATATGATCATTATGTTATCCTTGCTTTCTATATTGGTTATGGTCGATGAACGTTTATCATCATGGAGAATGTGCAATCTTTCAAAGGTCATCCAAACTTTTCCTTGGAGTATGGCATGGGTTACTTAAGTGTTGTAGCACTTTGTACTTGAACATTGGCTTGAGGCATTTTCTCTACCTCTTCTTACCCTGAAAAAAGAAGGGTCACCTTACGTCCTTGAACCGATAACCATCTTTTGACTAACCTAGCCTCCTCTGTCCCTCAGGACCAACAAGGGGTAGTACAAGAATATTCAATTGTTGTCCATAGACTACACCTTTTGGCCTGATCTTAGGCCCTAACTCACCCTACATGGATGAACTTTGCAAAGGAAATTCTATATAAATATGTTTCTACAATGATCTTTGATGATGCTTTGAGTGAGGCTTACCCTTCAACGTATTGAAAATCCCAATGTCTTTAAGAAACCCTGGATGACAATGATTGTTGGCCAACTTAAAGAACTTGTGGTCTATGATAAGAGCCAAAAATTGGTTCCATTGTTGAGGTAGAGTGAGTGTGATTGGAAAGAAGTCACGTTATGGAAGCCTACTAAAAGAGAGATTGGGGAACAGTTTGGAAGAAAGGAGATTGAATTTGCACACAAAGAGGCTAGAATTTTGAATGAGAATCCGAGCATATTGACACGAAATGATATTTCATTGGAGAGGCATGAAATTTTCCTCTTGGAATTTCCACAACTATCGCATGAATATCTACAAAGACAAACTAAATTAAACCCAACCCGCAGACCAAATGAACCACAAGTTTCCACATAGGAGGAAATTGTAAGATTGGAACCGTTGGATGAAAAGTGGACACATGTGGTGAATTTCTAATTTGCGCACATAGTACAAGGGTATATTTTGAAATTTGTTATTCAACATTGTACTTCCTATATAAAAGCAAAACAAGACCTTTTGAAAGGGCCAAGAGAGTGTATGATAAGGCAATTAACCCTTTGTATTATATTATATTTGTTGGAGAAATGGTTGCTACCAACGACATGGACAAGTAAAATATGTGTGATGGGGGTTTCTCTAATGGAGGGAGGGCAAAGGACCGATGTAAAAGTGATATTAGAAGGGTACTAATAATATGGATGCAAAGTCCTCTTATGCCAAGTTTGATCATGACAAACGCACAAAAAGAAGATTCATTCCACAAGAAGCTTGGTGGAAAACCCAATGGATGATATAATAAGAGTAGGGAATGAAGTTGTAGTTGATAGTCGTTTATTGAGTGCCCTATGCATTGGGCATGAGGAGTCGCTGCAAGAAAATATTGTAGTGGGTGCATCTGGTGCACACATAGGTGTTGGAGGAACAACACACAATAGTAGTAAGTCATCCAGTGATAATAAAAGTTAGTTTTCCTACAACAGTTGGAGTCGATGAAAGTGAATATGATAGTGAAGAAGCTGAAAATGAATTTCATGATTCAAACTATGAAGGTGTTAGACAACGAAGACACTCTAATAATGAAGAAGTCTTGGCTGCCATAGATTCATTGTCAAGCCTTAGTTTGCATGGAGATCCTACACCAAAAAGCAGTGACATGATGACATAACTAGTAAGTGGAGAAGATTTAATGAAGAATTACCCTCCACACCAATGCCACCTCTTTCATAATTGAAAGATGAGAGAAATCAATTGTATTTTTAGCAAACAAACAAATAGTAGAGGAACTAGAGAAGAAGTTGAAATGAAGTTAATAACAAGGAAATGGTAAAAAATAAACATAAAAGTTTAAAGTTTACAAGTATGACAATGAATTCAACTACGAGGATGGACTTTGCCTTGAGACTCCCTCGTCTTTTAGGACGAAAGGATGATCCTAAGCAAGATTAGTTTCCATGTGAGGTGATATGGTTAGTGAATGATGTGCAAGATAAAGCTAAGAAGATCGAGCAATTAGAGACCACTTTAAGGGAATGTGCATTGCAATGGTATATTAAGTACAAAATATTATACCCTATGGACAAATGAATACCTGGATGAAATAAAGAGAGACTTCATCGTTGTTGCATGGGAGCACTCCTCCCCCTCCCATTCCCACTCCCACTCCTAAAGCACACTTCAAACAGAAGCACTACCAAAGCGCGCTCCTCAAATGCTCTTGATCAAGAGCGTTTTGTGGGGCATGCTCCCAAGCACTCTTGACCAAGTGCGTGCTCTCAGATGAAATAAAGAGAGACTTCATCGTTGTTGCATGGGAGCACTCCTCCCCCTCCCATTCCCACTCCCACTCCTAAAGCACACTTCAAACAGAAGCACTACCAAAGCGCGCTCCTCAAATGCTCTTGATCAAGAGCGTTTTGTGGGGCATGCTCCCAAGCACTCTTGACCAAGTGCGTGCTCTCGAGAACACTCCCCATAAAGGTGAAATATGCCTAATTGTTTTCATTTATTTTTTTTAATCAAGCCGTATGGGAAGGCCCCAACAGGCCCCACAGCCTAAGGAAGAGGGTTAGAGCAAGTTTACCAAATACATCCCTCGTGTGTCACAAGTCCAACATGTCAAAGACATGGACACGCCTTTTCCACATGTTGAAAACACACAATACACATGTCCTGCATTTCCAAATTCAAACACATGAGGCATGAAAAAAGCAAACACAGCTAACGCAAACAAACAAACAAAAAAACAAAATAAAGAAGGGGTCTTGCCACATTTTGTTTAAATTTTGTTCACGCAAACCCTAAGAGAGTGTGCAAATGTAAATAAGACGAACCTGGAGATTTCTTGTGTTTGGTGCATCTAAATTCTACCATTAATTTTCCAAGATTGTCATTTGTAGAACTATTCAAAATATTTACATCTTTATGTCTATATTTTATTTCTGTAACTTTTTTAAATAATATATATCACATGTCCCTATGCCCATTTTGAGGGGTCTACTTGTCCGATGTTGGACACTTGAGTCCTTGTGTCCCTGTGTAAAGTGACTTAAGTTTAGAGATTATAAAATCCCTAACCCCTCTTCAATTCTCATTCCATTTGCCATTGACTCATTACAATAGTCATTGAGTAGGGTTTTGATAATTGCTCATGGCAAGAGGAAACGACAATAGATAGTAGAATTATTTCTCCTTTTTCATTTATTTACTTGTCATATAATAGTTTATACTTTCTGTTATCTGTTTTATAACTATGTAACTGCTAAATGATTGAAGTTATCTAGTTCATCCTCAATTCCTATTTTACCTCATGCTATTTAATGTTTTGCTTTGTAACTTTTAATGGTCAATAATTGGTTACAAAGTCTTGAGACTAGTACTAAAAGGTTGATGCTCTAATCTACTACATATCTAACTTCTTAAAATGTAGTATTTGCTTACAAGTAGCACTCAAATCTATGTTTTCTGCAACTAATTTGGCATTCTAAACATTGTTTTGAATGTATGTGCATTATATATATATATATATATATATATATATATATATATATATGGATTTGTTTGGAAAAGACCACCCCTACTCCTCGTTTTCCTCCATGCTTTGGAAAATGAATTTCAAAAACTTGGATCTAAGAAGCAGAGCATTCCTGAGTTGAAAGAGATTAAGCAATGTGCCTAGGAGAATCAATGGGAATATGATCAATGTTTTCAATACTTGTTGAGAAAGTTACTTGTTAGACTCAAGATGCCCAGGACAAAGAATAGTTCATTGAGGCCTGTTACCTTCTATCAGAACCCACTTCGCCAATAGAAAATAGCAAATCACAAAGAAGTTGTGGAGATCACCGTGTGCTTGGAAGCCATTGGAGGATTTGTTGAACTAGAAGCAAGACTGGCACAATTCCACAATCAATTAACAATGCTTTCTAACTAGATATAAGAGTTTTCTAAAGGGTAAAAGAAATTTAAAAAGAAGTTTGGTGTACAATTTGTAAGTTTGTAAGATTGATCGCCACCATAGAAATGAGTGTCCCTATATTATTAATTATACAGCAAGTACTTTTGTGCCTAACCCATTTCATGGTGTTGGGAAGGTGAAGTACTATGAAATTTGCAAAGTATCGGGCCATGACTCTCACCATTGCCCCTTGTTACAAAAATATCAAACTTATACAAGCACCCCATTCTGTGAGTCACTCAAATCCATAGGACACAATGTGAACAATTGTAGATCAATACAAATATTCATGAACATATGTTGAAGGGCAACTTTTATGTATAGGGAGTAAATGAGGGCAATGTGAAGATATGTAGGGGTAGAGGTAGAAGAGAATCAATGGCTTGTAGAAGTGTTAGAAGAGGACCCCCTACATGTTATAATTGCGGTGAGGCTGGACATGTTGCTAGAAATTGCCAAAGTCGAAGGTTGAAGGTGGTGTGTTGTGACTATTACAGTGCAGCACATAAGACAAAGGATTGTCCACAAGTTATAGAGAAGTGATAGGAGAAAAGAAGAATTAATATGAGTGCAATAGAGCCCAGAGATTCAAGAGGAAGCAACTCACATGTTGCAAACAATGTTACAAGAGGAGGTGCACACACATGGGGGTACAGAAGCACTTCTAACAAGCAAGATCAAGAAAGCGCACATTGGACCATCACCCTTTGATCCTATCAAACAAAAACAATTCTTGCATAAGGTAATTCCAAAATGCACAAGGCCCTAAAATTTGGTGAATCTACAATTGAGAATTTGAGATGCCAAAGCGAGGGATAAGGAATGATGCATGTTCAAAAGCACAGATAACTAATTTTTTAAATGTTGTGTGAGAAATCTTAAAAAAGAAAAACTATCTAAGAAGTTGACATATGTATTGGTAAAGTGGATAACTACTTTAGATGATGGCCCTGTGATTACTACACCTATCCCTAAGTAGAATGTTAAGCACGTGAAGAAGAAGAAAAGCAAAACTAAGAGGGATATTAGATTGAATGATGGACTACTTTATTGGGAGTCAAATGTCAATTATTGGGAGATCATGGAGAGACCTAAACTTGTATTCCCACCCATACAGTTGTGACCCACAAATTAGTATATAGGATCTATCCAATTGGAAGACTTGAAGATGTTGAAGTGGATCTTGATGGAGTCAAAATATATGCAGACTTTGAAGTGATCAAGATCATGGACGAAAAGATCATGGACGAAAAGGACCCCTATCCTACACTCTTCAAGATAGATCGGACATCTCATATAATGTGATTTTAAATTTGAATCATACGACAAATTCAAGCTCCATTGGAAAGGAGATCCTCTTCATTCATGGCTCTATTTCAATGATCATATCCTTTGGTAGTCACCTATTGTCCTCTTCAATAATATGTCTTTTGCTAAAACAACTCTATTTTTACCAACAACTTGTTTAAGCAAGGCTAACAAAGGACAATTGATTTGTTTGACTCTCGCACCAGAGATTGGAAAAGATGGCTAACCTTGAAAGAAGAATTTCAGCAAGCCAATCCTAACAGTATGATCTTGAATACGGTTAAAAGCCTGGTTCCTGATAGTCTCGTCATTAAAATTAGGTTGCAAGCTCTTGTAGCCTACTAAAGGGACTAGCACTAGAACCAGTCTAAGGCCTTCAATAAATATTAAATACAATCCTACTAATGGTTATCGTTGGCAATGTCCAAAGCTTGCTTACTGACATTTCACTGAATACGATATGGCATTTTAAATCTAAACAGAGGACTTGGTTGTTTCGAATCTCGTCCTTGTTGATATCTTCCATTGTTCCAAAAAAGGCAATCTTTGCCTGGTCCCTAATGATGGGAGGGTTAGCCTTGAGACATAGACTGCAATATTTGGGAATCTCACCGTCCAAGTTTTCATTCTAGGGAAAAAATGAGACTGCCAAGCACGTTTTTTGGTTCTATCAACCTGGGAATGGGTTTATCTTCTTTGTAGTCAAATCCTTCCCTATCAAATTTCTTGGAAAGCAACCCTCCTAGGGGATAAGCTTCCCTGGGCCATTGAAATCCAAGCAACATGGCAACTTATTCAAATTGAAGTTTTGTTTTTATTTGAAAATGAAGGAATGAACATTTGTTTAAAAGTTTTAATACACCAAGAAAAACGAAGTACCAACACGATAGATATAAAACTTATTGAACTACTAATAGCCTAATATTATAATGATAAATAGACATGTACACAAAGGGTTAGTCTATGCAAATCATTGTATGCAAATATTGGTGTATTCTCCATGCAATAATGATCATCTTATCTTGTATCTTCAATTTTATAATGATCATCTTATCTTGTGTGTGTGTGTAGAGAGAGAGAACAATACACCAAGAAAAACAAAGCACCAACAAGATAGATATAAAACTTATATATCTATTGAACTATTAATAGTCTATTATAATAATGATAAACAGACATGTACACAAATGGTTAGTCTATGGAAATATTGGTGTATTCTCCATGCAATAATGATCATCTTATCTTGTATCTTCAATATATGTGTGTGTGTGTGTGTGTACAAGATAAGATGATCATTATTGCATGGAGAATACACCAATATTTCCACAGACTAACCCTTCATGCATACTAAGTGCACCTAACCCCATGGGAATTGAACCAAAAACTTGCACAGTGTGCCAGATTACCAACAACATCTTGGCAATAGTGGCACCAACCGATTAAGCTAACCCTCAAGGATGAATGTATTGTTATATTATATAACAATACACCAAGAAAAACGAAGTACCAACAAAATATAGCAATGGAAGAAAAACAATACACCTAAATTGTATGAGTCAATGCAAAATGCCAAATACCCTTTGCCTACAAGCATCTCCTTAAATATTTTTCAAATCCACAACCATGTTGATTACTAATTAAGGTTTAAGCATATATCTTCAGACTCTTGAATCCTTGAAAAAATAGATATTCATGTAAACTTATTGATAACAACTATCTTCTTCTATGAACTATGAAAAGATTGCAACATACTTCCAAATAAAATGTGAATATGTTACACCTTGTTACATGCATCCCTACAATATTCAATCACTGAAAACAAAATTGCTAAAGCTAATCTACTATCATTGTGACTAATACAAAAAAGAGTAGTACTTAATCTTAAATTTGAAAAATAGCACTGCATAATGGCAACATTAAACAAGACAACAAAAAACAAATCATACTCATCAATTGTACAAAAAGCAAAGAAATTGATAGATAGGTTTGAACTTTTCCCTAAAGGAATGCAACACTAAAACAAAATGGACCACAATTAGAGATTCAGATAAGGTGAGGTAACAGCTCTCGTGTTAAAGTATAAATGGTTGAAGGAAAGAATCTTTCCTAATTTATAAAAAGCACAATAAATAGTCAACCTCATATTTTGAATTGTTTGATTGATTCAAATATTTTAGATTTTACAAAGGTGTCTACAAAGGACTACTATGAGAAATTTCAAAATGATCAAATTGAGGACCTAATGAAGGATCAGTTCATAGTGATCAAACTTTCATAGAGTTGGTCTCGAAAGGCCTTATTGGTTGATCTTGAATGAAAGGTTAAATATTTGGTCTTAAGAGGTTAAATAATTGGTCTTCAAAAGTCAAACTAGGTTTGTCCTACCTAAAAGGTCAACCCTTTGAAGAATTGAACTTGAAAGGTGTCACAGACCTACAAGCCCTACCTAAAAAATTTCCACTTTTAGCACCCTAGGTCGTGCAACAATACCTTGCCTCGGCCATAGGGACTTGACCAACCTGCCCTTACTACTACTAGACTATACCTCTTTACTTAGGGTCTTGCCCATAACTACATCCTAAGCTACAACTTCTTACATCTGCAACCAAGTTATCTAGCAATTAGGCACACGTCCAACCATGGCCTTAAAGCATCCCAGCAATACTTTAACACTTGACCAAATTCATCAATGCAAGTAATAGTAACATTCAACAAGTAAAGAGACCACAACGCAAAAGTATGGGTGGCACCCAAAATGGATACCTTAACTTATCAATATGAAGAATGTTATAAGAATACAACATGGGAGTCCACCCACTCCCTACAACTCATTTTACAGAGGTACAAATAACCCAAGACACAATTGCATGTTGCCACAATACTTGCCCGATCTAACCACTAAAGCATCTGTGGGTATGCCTCCCAGAACTCCCTTTCCTCACTTGCAACAGTCTCAGTCTATCTCTACCATGCCTTAGACACTTGCCAAGTTGTCTAAGTCCTCCGTGCAGACTACCTAAGACTTAGCCAACATCCAATTTGTTCACTATGCCAAAACCCATACTTGGCACCTCAAAACTCCATGTCCACCAATGATGAACGAATCACTCCTTGTGTAAATGAATACCTTTGCACATGCTTGCATCCTCTTTATATAGGTGGAAGGTGCCTTGTCGTTTCCTTCTTCTGAGGTGCCTTTCATAGTGCCCCACGCCCTAATGGAACCAAACATGCAATACACTCCATCAACATCCACCAAGTCTTGGAATGTTCGGCCACTTGGGTCCACGTCCAAACCAGATCGTGCACTACTACCCAAGGCATCCCAAAGTCTCATGCACCCAATGGTTACAATTGTCCCACTTGAACAATGTCCAAGGCACTCCTACCATCCCTTGTGCTTGACATCATGTCGAGCCAACATTCGTTCGACTTTGTGAGGTGCGCCCAATTGAACTCAGCACTCCCGACAGACTAAGGCATTGAGCCCACAAACCAAGGCACTACTACCCATTGCACCCATGAACCAAAGAACATAGTGACCATTGTCCAAGCCATCATGTGACTTCTATAAGAAGCCTCTTATGACAACACTTAGCTTATTGCCATACTTCATCAAATCACTTCTCCCAAGATCTTTAGCACTTAGACGTGCCTTGCCATCATGCAAGACCACCCAAGGCATGCTTGTCCAGACTTGCAACTCGCTGTCACAGCCAACCAATTCTTGCCAATGTTTATCTCAATGTTCAGGTGAGGGTTCTGATGTTGTCTCCAAGGCAAGGGCCTTGCATCCTCCCCCACTTAAAACTGCTGCAATCTTCAACAATGTCTTCAAGAACTCTATTGTTCTCCAAAGTGCACTGCTCAAACTAGCACATCCATCTATGGTCCACTCCTTCAACCACTTCACAATGCCACTACCAGAATCACCATGCAACTCCCCATTGTTGAAACTGCTTATTGAACTTAAGTGCCTCTACCCAAATTTTTCCATGCATTGCTTCCTATATGGCAACATTGTTGTTGTTGTTGTTGCAACTCGACCTTCACCACAAAGGCCACTCAACTATCCAACACTAGACTTCTCCAAACTTACAACTACTTCAGTACTCTGAGCAATCTGCCATACTTCTGCACATTGATGTCCCCCATACCTTGAACTAGTTTAGTGAGCAGTCCAATTGTCGCGCCCAAATCATGAGAATGCACTTCTTCATGCCCAAAACTGTTTGTTCCATCCACACTTCAATATGTTGTACAACTCTACTGAACAAAGGAAAGGTCTCCACACCCTTCCTCAAAACTGTCAAGTCACCACCTATAGATCAACGAATTCTCCAAGCTTATTCATTTTTACCAAGGCACCAACTCTATGGCATATTCATGCCCACTGTCCCATTCTTGGGCGACAAGCCGCCTAAAATAACCTCAATGGGAAGAAGAGGATAGCCAATGTGGCTTGCCACCACCACAAGTTCCATCATCATGCTAAAACAAACTCCCTTCTCTATATAACTCTTCAGCAAGCTTATCATACTCGTGCCTTCTACCTAAGTACCTGGCAATGGCCTCAAAATCATCCTCCTCCTTATGTCGAATTCACCTGACTTTCTGAGAATCATGGCTTGCAAGTTCTTTCAACAAGTCAAGCGACAATCGGTAGCCTTCACCCCAGACCACCATACAACACTCTACAAACTGCCAAGCCACATCTATCAACCCTTCAACTTCACTAAAGTCTATTGAATCATGTGTTGCTTATGCAGTCACCAAAGATTCCTTTGCCACCTTTGCTTTCTTTTGTCTCTTCCCGACTTGCCTCTTAGCCAACTTACTCAACCCCTTCTTCTCAATGACCTCTAAGTTCTACAATCCAATTGAAACTATGTCAACAGTTCCCTCCACTTGTTAGCCTTCATAATGTTGAAGTGCACCCATCAAGGGCTCAGATTCACCACCCTTACTTCGACCAATCCACTGCCTTGCAATTGAGATTTATGCTAAATGAGTGCCTCCTTGCACTGCTCAGACCCAACACTTAAATCATTTTCCATTGAAAGCTTGGCATTTGTATGAACTACCTTCTCTAGTGCACCATCCTTAGTGCCTCAAGTTGCATCTTAGTGAGTGCCTCTATCATTGACTCCTGCAATTGCTGCTAGTGCAAGCTTCATCTTGTCTCAAATGTCGTGCCTTCGATTCACCAAAGCACACTATCGATCAGCCTTTTCGAAGACAGTCTTCGCCAAAGTCTTCAATGCTACCAACTTGCTCTTTGTGGGGGCAAGACTGTCCTAGACACCCAAGGGCTTTTTTCCAAAAACCAACTCTTATTGTTGTTATGCAACGACACAAGGCCTATTTGTGGGCTCACTGACTACCTCAATCAACTTCACAGTTGGCATTCTCTACACCCTTCCCAAGTTCCTTCTAGTCATCATAGCTACACCATAATTCTTTGTCCCATCCAAGAACATCAAACAATTCTCATAGGGCACAGGAACTGCCTTGGTAAGTTTCAAAAAGTTCTATCCCAAGATGACTCTATGATCATCCAATGGGACCACCATTAGTCTAAAACACCAAATCATTCCCCAACCTTCAAAGGTGCAGAATGAACTACTATTATTGTCTTCACTATTGGGTGTTCACCACCTTGAATAAAGCCATCCTACTCTCAACCTTACGACGAAATCCTTTAGTAGTCCATTCATTACAAAGCTAAGGGTTGAACCAGTGTCTACCAAGGCTACCACCTTCAACCCACTCATAGTTGCATTCAGAAAATAGTGGTTATACCTTCCTTCGCCTTGCAAATTATGTTCTTGATCTCCTCTCGTGAACTTGCCCAGACCTGCTATCAAGACACTTGATCTCCTCTCGTGAACTTGCCCAGACCTGCTATCAAGACACCCAAAACATCCAACTCCACCTTTGAAGTTTGTTGAACCTAGACTCCTTCCAAGGCTTCCAACTTTTCCTTCAAAGGACAACTTATGTAAAAATGATTCTAGTAACAAAGGAAACAAGCAATGTTCTTACCTCTACACTTAGGCCTTCACTGTTGCTTCTTTGTTGAGATGTTTCCACCATCTTAGGCATCCTTCACTCCACCGAACAATCCCAACTTAGGTTGTGTTATCCACCATTTTGTACAAGGATTTGACATCTGATTTTCATCACATGTCCTATAGGTTTCCAAGGTGGCATGGTAATTCTAGCCTTCCAAGGGTTCGAATTTTTTTAGAGACTATTTCAATTGTGCGTCATTTTACTTCATGGATTTTTGGGATTGACTTGGAGGTAGTATTTTTGGATGGTGTTCTCCCTGGTTGATGGTTAATCTTCATGGTCGCACATCTTTGATTGATGGAGCTTTGGGGTCTTATGGATTCATCTCATATTGTGGTTAATGATCATGAGATACTTTGGTTGATGCTATGGTTTTGCTACATGATGATCTCCTTCCATATAATGGGTATGCCTCAGTGGTTGTGACACCATTACATCAATGGCTCGGATTGTTGGTACTCATGTTATACTTGACAGTGAGAGCGCTCTAGTGTCAGAGATGTTTATGATGATCCTATTGTGACACTTGACACAATAGACAAGGGCCTTCATAGAGCACTCCCTTTATGGCATAGTTTTTCATCGTGATATGTCATGTTTTGAGAGGTCAACCTATTCCATGTGCCACTCATTGCTTTATTGCTAGAGCGCTTGGCTTGTTTTACATGTTTTGACATTGAGATTGCACCTTATGATGGATGTACACTTCATATCTCTCGAGCGCCCTAGTGTCCTTGGAAGGTTTTGACACTTGGAACACTTTATGATGACATGGGCAATCACTCTTAGTGGAGTGCTCCTCTTGTTCACCTATTTTGATGTAATCCTAGCCCTCACAACAACTAGTTGACTCATTTGAGCTCAGTGTTGAAAACATCGCCAATTTTTCGGCTATGTTCCGAAAAATTGCGATTTTTTTTTACTTCTGAAAAATCATGCCACGATGGAAAAAATTGCCCAGCACACTGAAGCCGTGGGGATAAAGGCAATTTCTTCTTATTTTTTTTGGTCATTTGAGTTTTTTGTTGTTGGAGAAGGAGAAGGGTTTGTGGTCTTCATCAATCACTATGGAGATAGTTAAACAACCATCATCATCACCATCAAGGATTTTTTAGTGGAGCAAGGGTTC
>CBVK0101506199.1:0-13585 GCA_900067695.1 Picea abies
ATTGAAATGCAAAGAACTATAATAATGGCATAAACATTAACAAGATTGAGTAGAACCATGATCAAAAACTCAGAATGTTTGTGGGTGACTAAACAAAGAGAGTTGAACATTAGACATAAGGATAAACATTAGTCATAGCCTTATCACGATGCACTAACCAACACCTCGCCTTGCTAAAGGAGTTTCATGAGCATGAATATTTTCTTGATTTGCTAAAGCATGACCACAAGCATCCAAAGTAGTAGACAAATGTTAACCCCTAGCCTCCATAAACTACACTGGCATAGTAAGGTATAGAAAACATAAAAAGTGATATCTAAGAGAGAGATAGGAACCTAAAGAACACATAGCTTGTCTTCATCTTCTACCGAGGAGATGGGGTATTGAGGATTATCTCTTGCCTTGGTTGTGGACTCCTCCTCTACATTTGTTAAGCCTTCCTAATCATCTGATCCCTCATTATCTTCCTATCCCTTTACCTAGAGGGCATCAAGAAGGCAATAGTGTTTTTCATGAAGCTAGTACAACTTGCCCAAGATGGTGTTTAGGATATGCTTATATTTTCCAGGACTATGTCCATGTGGTAGGCAATCATCCATTAGTGTGCCAATATAAGTTGACCATGAGAGACCAATGGGTAGTTCTTCTCTAAGAGAGACCAATACCCAACACAATGTTCTCTAGTTCCTTGTCAATTAGATGGTAGTTGGTAGTTATGCTCTCAGCTCAAACCTTGTCCTCCAACATGTCTAACTTTTGAATGATGATGGCATTGTGCCTTGCAGCGAACCCCTTGGCAATGTGAAAAGCTTCTAAATTTTGATTCTTTGAATGAGCCTAATTGGAAATATTATCCCCATAACCCTTAGGCTTGGGAGGTCTCCCTTTGCTATAAGATTTGAGAAGGGCTTCATTGGCTCCCTCCCTTTCCTTCTCCAGATCCTCGACATAAAAAACCATGATTAGGACATTGAATCCATACCTATAGCAGAAAGACGCTTAACACCTTCACTAATGTTTTCTTCTTCAATAATTCCACTCATAGCCACCTTGCTCGCAATATATCAACTATGAAGATGATGTGCAATTGGGATGGCAGTAGAATCATTTGGATTCGTAATGAAGGTGAGAAAGTTAACGAGGCCGCAACCATGGTTGAGATCCATGGTTTTCCATAATATCTTTTGGGTCATGTCTTGTACCCTCTTCATCACTTTGTCACACGGCTTCATCTTGAGGCAGATCAACCAGTGTGGGTTCAATTCCTTCTTGTCTGATCACCTCTACTCTTGCATGAATGTGGTATGTTCCCACGCCACCATCCACAATAATTGTGTTGGTGTCACTCCTCCCTATCACCCCTTCCAAGGGTGCAACATCTTCCTGGGTGATTTTGAGGTCATCCTCTTCCAGGTCTACCCAGTTTAGGTCAAGATTTTTATCATTTCCTTGGATTCTTTTGTTGGTTAATCTATCAGTTAAATTATTATTTTCTCGTCTAATGTGGGAGGGTTTAATGATAGAGATATTTGGAATAATTGTTTCTTTGGCTTCCATGCTAACAAAGAAATGTTAGTTTAGAGATAATTTTTTTGGATCTTAGTCACCTATGTGTTTTATGATGGTATTTATGAGGCTTTGAGAATCCCCTTCAACCATCGAGTTGTGAAAGCCATGTTTGATAGCTAGTTGGAGTCCCATTTCCAGAACTTGTAGCTTTGTCAAGTTGTTAGTGCCATGCCCCAGTAATCCAACAAAGATGTGTAAAAGGAAGCCCTTGTCAACTCTAAAGACCCCCCCAATACCTATGGGGCTTGGGGGTTTCCTTTAGAGACTCCATCAAAGTTGATCCTGCCATATTTATTTGTGGGAGGGGGTGCCAAAGATTTAGAGAAGGGTTTTGAGTATATGTAGGAAATTATCGAGTAGGGATTGTACTTAAGTCAATCTACCAAGCCATGAGAAATATTTTTTCTCGACCCAACCATTTATTGTCCTCCTCTTTCCATTTGATAGCTAGTAATGTTTCTTTGAGATTATTTTATATGATGTCTAGAGGTACTTTATGTCTCTTTTATGACTAGAGAATATTATATGGTTGTGTTATTTATATATTGTCCAGAGGATGAAATTTGGGAAAAGAATCCAAATTACATTGATGATCAAGCAAGGAAAGGGACCCTATTGCCAATCCTCTAAGGTTGTTATGAGATCCTGCATGTTTTGTTCAATTGACGAAAGTTGGTTTCCCCTTTGTCCTAGAGGGAGGCAACAAGCAGGTATTGATAAATAGGCGTTCAATGATTTCTTCTCCTTGATGACATGTGTAGCAATGGGAGGACCCTTAGAAGCCTTTGTAAAGTAATTTGTCCCAACAAAGGACTTTTTTGTGATCCACTAGCCAAAAAAAGATTGCAGTTTTGGGCCATATTGTAGGGTACCATATATTACTCCACAATTGTCGAGTGTGCATATCCTCCCTATTAAGATTCAAAAAGTAAGCTTCTTCAATTATGTATGAGTCTAATCTTCAAATGGCCCCAATGGAGGATGTCTTTCTTGTATGGTAGTGAATCTTTATGTTTTGCAAGGCATCCCATATCTTAGTTTTGTTATCCTCTAAGATTTTCCTTGGCCAAGTATCACATATAGTAGCTTTGTTATCCTCTAAGATTGCAGTTTGCAAAGAGAAAGAAGTGTTGAGTGAGAAGCAAACTAGGGTCATTCCCAAGTCTAAAGTTTTAATACCATGAGTCCTCCCAAAAGAGAGTAAAGGTCCTTTCCTTGATGTCCCAAAAGCCATGTTACTAGAGTATACCTATGTTTTTCCACACACTATTCCAAATGAGAGACCCTTCAGTAGTATTGTTCATTCTAATTAAAACATCCTCTTTAATGTCCTTGACAGATTTTTCCTCCAAGCTTTTCCCACATAAATGAATTTCTTTTGAGCTCATGCCACCAAATTTTCCCTCCAAGAGCAGTGTTCATGATTTAGAGTTCTGTAATTCTAATGTCTCCAAGACTTTTTGGTAGACAAACCTTATCCCAAGCAATTAGAACTCGTTTTTCTCCTAGTTGGGGCCTCCCCATAGGAATAACATTTGCAGGGCCTTGATGGTTTTTGATGATTTTGTTGGGGGTAACTAGTGCCAAGAAGAGGTATAAGGGCATGGATTGTAGAACTGATTTGATGAGCATGGCTTGGCCCGCCAAAGAGAGGTGGGAGAAATTCCAATAGTTCAAATTTTGATCAAGCTTCCTTGGGAGCATTTCCTGCAAGACATTGTAGGTATCATTATCCAAAAGGGGGATCCTTGGGTAATTGGAGGGGAGAGAGACATGTTGGAAGCCTATAATTCCATGGATTTTGGCTTGAATGTTTCTACTAGTATTAAAAGAAAAAGGCTCTGGATTTGTTATTGTTGATCTATCCCCCTAAGGCTAGAAGAATGATGTCAAGAATACATTTAAATTCATTGGCTTCTTCAAAGGTGGTTACTCTATTAACTTAGGAAAATGACCCTCATCAACCATATAGGATTTGTAAAATCACCATTTTCAAACCCCAAACTAGCAATGTATATTGTAAATGTAATGTATGGCCGAGGGCCAAGCGATGTAATATGTAAATGATGTAAATTGAATATAATAAATAAAATGTATCGCTAGCTACAAATGGACATAGATGAATATTGGGGGCTTAGTTTCCATAAGAGAGGGAAGGGGTCCAAAGGGGGAGAGTTTACCCATGTCTATTAAACCCAAAACCATTTCTTCCTAAATTATCCCTACGTTGAACCTTATATTATTTGTTGAGTGTTCTAGAGCCCAATCATCATTGAATTCATGTAAGAGGGTGGGTGTGAGAAGGCATATCCCATGATTATTGAGAGCACGGGGTTTGAGTACAATCAGCTTGGGGAAGAGTTTAAGTCAAGTAAGAAAGAGAAAGAGAGGAAATTTGTATGGGTAGAGAAGCATAATTATGCATAATTACACATTCACGTTTTTTGCATGCAGAGTAGTTTTTACATGGAGTTTTCTGGAGAACAAAGGAATTATACGTGTTGAAGCTTGAAGGCATCCATAGTGAGCATGTATGGTAGTTGTTTGAAGCTGTAATTTCATGGGAAGAGAGGTTTCGGGCATGTGAGCAATATTCTATTCGAATTTGTCAAGAGAAGCAAGTGTTTTGTTGCTAGGCGAATTCTTGTTGCAGCTATAGAATTCTTAAGCTCCCAACATAGATATTTATTTTCCAACCTAAGTTGGAAGCCTTGAAGAGGAGTGAAAAGGCCTGATGGACTATGAGCAATGAAGGGGGATTCCATCCCTTGGGTTGTGCAGGTTGTGGGGAAGAGAGTTGATGGACTGGAATTAATTGTGGGAATTGATTGTTGAGAGGGGAACATTAGCCATCCTTAGGGACCATTGTATCTTGTGGATTCGTAGCCCCGACTCAAGGGTGAATTGATGTTGAGAACTGGAAAAACAAGTCTATAGTTGGGAGGAATGTATGTCCTCTGTATTGGATTGCATACTTTCTAAGATAAGTGTTCTTATTTGTTGTGTTTATTCATGTTAAATGATGATGTTATTGATGTGTGTTTTACTCTGACTTATTTTGGGTTAATGCTAGTTGTTGTGAGTATAATGATGCATATGGATTTCCATTTATGTGGTTGAATGTTTCTATACGTGCTTAGTTGTTGTTGTGCATAGTTAAAGTAGTTGCATTTACATTTTTATTTAGTATGGATAGTTGAATGAGTTTGAATGTCATGCAGTGTATTATTTGTGCATTTAGAATTGGTATCGTAATTTTTTATTGGGTCGTTTTAGTAGTAGCGTGACCCAGCTTGGGGTGGGGTGCGTTATAGAGTGATATCAAAGCGAAAGTTCAACATTGGACATATATGGGCCAAGAACCAGTGCGAATTTGGGCAAATTCATTGTTAAATATTTTGATCTGTGATGAATTTGGGGAAAAACGATGAAAAATCATAATGAAATCCTCAAATTCATGAGCAAATTCGAGTTTCAAATGCCTTAGAACTATCTAAGAGGTTTAATGGTGTCAATCGGTTGGATGACAGAGTTAGATTCGACCTGTAAGGTCGAAATTCACATTATAATGGAGGTCGAAGGAGCTGGGAGAGTTTGATGAATCGACGAACAAGATTGCATTTGATTTTCAGATCAACGACCCAAATTCATCGTGGGTTGAATTAAAAACTTATAAGTTTCGACATTTTGCAAAAGGAGAAAAATCGACGGTTTGGATTCATTTTCGGTCGTTTGGAAAACGAAAAAAGATCGATGGCTAGGATTTGTTTTTGCAAATTGGTGAAGTTAAAGAATCGATGATTGAAATTCATTTTTGATGATTGGGAAATGGAGTAGATCGATGGTCGATATTCATCAGTAGAGTTGGGCGAAGTTTGGAAAATCAATGATTAAGATCATTTTGAATGGGAGATTGACGGCCCAGATTCATCTGGGATTTGGTCAAAATTTTCTAAGTGTTGGAGTTCACCAAGAAAGATCGTTGATGGTCAATGATCGGATCAACAAGTGTAATGAACCAACTCTATCCACTTATGTAAATATCCAATGTAAAAAGGATGATAGGTTAAAATCCATATATGACAAGTAATAAAAAATTGAGTAAGATATGATGGTTGATTACAACTTAGGGCCTCGTTATATATACCTAGGCAGAGTGCCCTTTCGTTAATAGTCATGTCTTTTTTATAAGACACATCTTTTATTTATAATATATTTTCATTAATTAATTATTATTAATTATTATTTATGTGTGTGTGTATATATATATGTGTGTGTGTGTGTGTGTGTGTGTGTGTGGGTGTGTTATTTATATTCATAACATTGTCTTCCTCTTTTGAAATGCTTTGTCCTCGAAGCATATTGATGAAAATGATTTATGTTTTTCTCTGACTTGTGTTGTACTCGCATAGTTCTTGGTTCTTGATGTTGTTATGTTGGACGACACAAGACAATACAAACTTCTAAGTGTTGAGCAGAATTAACAAACCGTAAAAGGATCTGACCATCCTAAATTGATCCTTTGTGGAACGTTGCACTTCCATGATGAATTGTTATCATGAAACTTAATTGCACTGGTATCAATATTTTTCGTATGATAAGCTACTTGTTCTCGACCTGAGTGATATTGATACTCTGAGTGTTTAACATATCCGATTTTATGATTTGGATTTTGATAAGGAGTTCTTATAACATGATTTTCCCTTATCATGCTTGTAGAATTTTGTTGGTTTAATTTTGGTATATGATTTTATTCATGCATCGATGTTGCTTCGTTGGTCACTAGTGTTGAAATATTGTAACTACGAAGAATATTCTAATTATAATTGAGTTATTTTTATATAGATCAAATCCCCTTTTGTGGATTGATCATGCTGGGCTTTGTATAAACCCAAATCCCATTTTGTGGATTGATCATGTCGGGTTTTGTATAAACCCAAATCCCCTTTTGTGGATTGATCATGTCGGGCTTTTTATAAACCCAAATCCCCTTTTGTGGATTGGTCAAACCATAGTTATATGGTGTTGTTTGTAAAGTCAGCCTCTAGGGATAATTAAAGTGGCTTTAACCACTAGTTGAAGAAGTTGACCCAGCTTGGTGAAGAGACATAACCCTAGCGCCTCCCCGTAACACCCTTGTTTCCCCCAACTTGTAATTAATCGTTAATTATGATTACCATACTATGGCATGTGAACAATGTAAATGTATTATTGTTTAGATTGCCAATGAATGATTGTGGGGGTGAAGCCATGAAGTATTGGCATGATATCACTAGAGGAAAGAGTGAGGAGTTGTAGAGAGGGTTCATTATGTCAAAATGACCCAAATTCTCTTAGATGAAATAATAAGCCTCATCATGATCCTAAGGAAAAATTAGTTAACGAAAGACGGATTGGTGGTTGAGCAATCAACTACCCCCATGAATGGAAGCATGGAGAGTATGGAAAGGGACAGAAGACCGTCAACCCGAACTACCATAGAGTGTAGTTTTCTTGTAGGCCTGGACTGACCTAAGTTTCTTCTAACAGAAGGAACATGACAGGTCCAGAACCTTCCTAACAAGGAAAAAGGAGCACAAGAATACACACAAAGGCATAAAAGAGAGATATGATGCCCACAGAGGGTGTGTGACCTGGATACGTAGAGAGAAAGAGGAAGAACATGTGAGACTCTCCAACTGAGAAGAAGAACGAGAAGATTAAGATGTTTTGGTTACTGGAGAGAATAAGAGAAAGGATCTCTGAGAATTTGCAGAAAATAGGACCTTAGCATAAGGTCATGAGCTTGATGTTGAAGGAGCATCTGATAAACCTTACAGAGGCTGTGACAGAGAAAGAACCTCTATGAAACTGCAAAGGTTCCCTAGTGATATCATGGCTTGGCACGGGGTGGCCAGAGTGCTAAGAATGAATGCCTCTGAGCCTATGGTTGGGTGGAAAGGTGAACACCCATAGTCAGTTAGTTGGTTGCAACGTGTAATAGATAAGAATTCCCATATGCTGTGTAATTGAACTATAACTGTAAATTAAAGTTGGATATCATGTGAATATTTTAGGGATGTGCATGTTTTCTTGATGATTAGATTGTGTCCCTTTATCTTTGCTTGATTATGTATTTAAGAAAGTAAGGAACTATATGCTTTGCACATGTAAATACCCGATCCCTGTAATGGCTCAAGTTTAAGAAAAGGAACCGTGAGTTTGTCAACCTTGGGCACAATTTCTCGTACGCATGTCGACACTCCCAATTGTTTTGAGTCTCTTGGGAAAAGGAATTTGTTAAGCTCAGGAGAAAGAGCAAAAAGCACACGTCGGTGCCTAAGTCTTTTAAAACTAACAAAGCTTAAGAAGGATAGCGAGATTAAGTCTCGAAAGGGAAGATCCTTTCGTTTCGAAGACGAGCGGACGAGATCCTTTCAGGAGGATACAAGGTCTATCACAACTCTTGGATTTGTAGAAGGAGCATAAGCATTAACTGCTCGACTCCTTTTGTATTTGCGAGTTCAGAAAATTTTTCTATTCGTCGTAAGGGAGACGGGTCATCTGAAGTCCCGGAGCCCAAATTTAATCTAGGTCGTACATCTAAAGATTCCTGGGAACTATCCCAACAGTCGGCAATCAGCCCGACATTGACCGCTTTGGGAGGACAGGGGTGTTGTAACATCAAAACCCCCGAAGGTCGGAGTCGCGAAGTAATGTGGATTGTGGATCTATGGATCCTTCAAGACCCCTCTTGGTCGTTCGATCAAGGGAATGTGTGTGTCGCGCTGAGAGCACGTGGGGATCCACATGTCGATTGATGGCATTGCCATGTGTGGAGGCCACATGGAAGGAGATTTTGGGGTTTGGAGGGTTGACACTCCGGAGGAATTTGGACGAGAGTATTCAAAGTGTGAAGACTCCCAAAGTCGCAATTGGTGGAGTAAATCCCAGTCGTTGACATACAAGGGATGTGTGGCGCCAGATCCTTTAATCTAAAGACTTGGCACTTCGGGGAATTTGAGTTGTGGTGTATCGATAAGCTCTGAAGCCCGAAGTGATGAGAGTCGTCGATCCGAGGATGCTTCGGGACTTTTCCTGACCGTCAAATCTAGGTTGTGGTTAGTCCAGCATTGACCAACTCTAGAAGCAAAGAGGAGCTTGCATCGCAAAAATCTCTAACGCCAAAGTTATAAATTAACATGAGCCATAGATTCATGGATCTATGTGGACACACCTTGACCGTGAGATCTGAGGGACGTTGAAAGGATGTGATTTAGGTGTGGTGTGGCAAGTTGACGTTACCAGGGTGACATGGAACGACGATCGAATAGCCATGTGTCACCTCGATTTGTGCATTTCATAGACCCTATATGCCTATTGGAACGTGACACGTATCACCCCCTGATGAGGACTCGTGTCACCCTTGGCCCTTGCCACGTGTCATTCCTGGAACTTACATGTTTGGTCCATGTGGATGGAGCCACATGGAGAGATTTTTGGACTTCAGGGACTAGACGTGCAGTAAGAAAAAGGGGCGTTCAACGTCGAACGTCGAATGTCGACTGCCAGGTGACTGAAGCCACGTGGAGAGGTTTCGGGACTTTGGGTAGCAGGCGTACAGTAAGAAAAAGGGACGTTCCACACTTAACATCGAACTCCATATGGTTGGAACCACGTGAAGAGATTTTGGGACTTCAGGAGTCTGGGAATTCGGGACATTGAGGAGTATGTGTGTAGTAAGAAAAAGGGACATTTAGCGTCGAACGTTGATCGCCATGTGGTCCCCAACTGAAAATGCTAGGACAACTTCGGGAGGCCATATCTTGCAAATCAGAGGTTGGATTAGAGACAGTAAAATTCGTTAGAAAGCTATGGGCGAGTAGAAGAGGATGAATACCTTGGAGAGATGATTAGAGTGAGCAAAATTTTAATGCCCCATCCCTAGAAAGGGTATTTAGGGGTCGAGTGTGTTACAAATTGGTATCATAGCATGGAAACAACACTTGGGTTGTTGGGGCTCATGCACGAGTCGTATAAAAATATTATTAGAGGACCTTAAGGGGTAACACCCTATTTTACCCATTCCTAAGAGGCTTGGTAAACTTCTACTGAAGCGAGGAATGAAACCTTCTACTGTTGATAGGTTTTTTGGAAATTTGCACTGTAGGTTGCTAATGTTTCCAAATAAAGAAGTTGACTTCACTGTGCAATTGTACATGTTGTTGTATAGACATAAGATTAGGTTACCAAGGCTAAGATGAGCCTGTTGAGATTATTATTGGCAAATGGAAAATCATCTGCATAAGCGCATCGAGTAGAAGGATGCATATTTGAAATTCAATTGGGATTTTACCCAACGACATTGAATCATGCTAGTCTATGGCAGAGGAAGCCTACCATTTCTTAACGACATTGAATCATGCTAGTCTATGGCAGAGGAAGCCTACCATTTCTTCTCGAAAATGATGGTCAATCCTACAGGAATGGGATTACGTTGATGAGCACTAGTAGCAAGACTTGGATGTGAATGGATTGAAAGGATCTGTAGCAGTAATAATTACTGCTTTAATAAAGGATTAAATCCAATATATGTGTATGACCCTTCACGATTAGAGGATTAATGGAAATGGCAAGGTCAATTTACTAATCGAAAATTGTTGCTGGAATAATCCAGTAAGCAAGTAAAAAGGAATCCTATAAATTAAGAGCAACCTTCATGAAGGTAGAAGTAAATCGACAAGAGTAAGTTCAAAAGCTCATGGTTATGCTAATGGAGTGTATATCCATGTCAACTCAAGGGAATGTCCATGCATAAGAATGCATATGGAAAAATATTGAACATGCAAATTAGGCATGTTATAAGCTGTGGTGGGTTGTAAGGTACAGTCTACTAATGGACCTTTTAGATGAGGATGACCTCATGACAGCAGGAACTAACAACAATAATGAAAGTTGATAATGTTGTGGCCTATTGCCTTAATATGATAAGATTGTAAGGATTTATGAGAGACCGATGTAAGGTCTGATTAAGGAAGCGTCAAACACCTTTGGATGACCAGTGGATCATATTGACATCTAGAGGTGGATGGTAGCCATATGGATATGGCTTGGTATACTCAGATAGCTATAAGAGGGAGTTTAGGAATAGATTCCCTTGTAAATATCACTTGAACAAGAGTGAATTGAGGCACAAAGAAGAGACTAGAAGTGGTTATCTTACTACCTTGAGTGGCACAATAACTACCCATATGAATTATGAATTATGGAAGGTTTTTATAGTAGAAAGGAAAAAGGGGACCCTTTTTTTTTATTTCCACGTAGAAGGGACGACATCAGTATGAATTATGAATGTGAGACTAGTCATATGATTGACTGTAATCTGTCACTAAAGAACACTAATATTAAAACTAAAATATCAATGTAAAAGGCGTGCAAGAGATGCACCTACATATATGTGTATACATGCTTAAGAGAATAATATGATTGCAAGCCCTCAATTAAGAGGGAAGCTCAATGTTGAGTGTCTCTATGAGGCTTGTCATAAGGATGGCAGCAATATCCTTGGGAGGAGGATCTGGAAGTATGATATGTCCATGTGCATGTATGACATGGAAAGGGTGCAAGCGATGAGCTTGCATGATGAATGTTTGGCTATGTCAGTATATGCTTGAGTGCATGAATTTAATGCATTGTGAGGTTTCTTGATATGAAAACCGATATTAAGACCAAGTAGATATTAATGATATTAAATGTGTAAGTAATGAACATATATATTATGTATGAGAATACGTATACTAAAGGCACAATGTGACTTCCTAAATAAGTGAAATGTAAGGAAATAATTACACTTGCCAAGATTTAATGAATACCATGGATGCATGGCTGACTCTATTCTTAGGAGTCATGAAAGTTTGGTTTTGAATGATAGCTTGAGGGGAATGTGTTCCATTCCCTCAAGAAAGACTAATATAGATAGATAAAAGAGTAAGGGAGCAAGAATGCTCTGTTCTCATGACAAAAGGAAACATGATTAAGCCTTTGAGGGCTACATGTGAACAATTGTGAACAATCATAAGTTAAATGATTTATGATTGTGCATGGGGTTAAGTGCATCATGGATGTAAGTTAACAAAACATGTGAAAAAATAATCTGGATGCATAACAAAGATGCATGTTTATATTCCTTATGGAATATTTGATAAACAACTAAACTAACTCAAGGTTGAGGCTATCACAGATAGTGAAGGATATGCAATAAGGAACTTGGATGTTGAATGAGTTCCCTATGAAGAAAATGCGTAAGTACTCTGTCAAGAGAACAGATCACAACCTTAATGATTGATGGAAACTGAGCAGTGGGATGCTAGCCTATATGTGTGTGTGTGTGTGTGTGTAAGAATTTTGGATTTCATTTTTCAACAAAATGTATGAGCGGAGACTAGCAAATAAATTTTGACCATTTTGATAACTGAATGGTAATGTGTAGAATGCGTAGGTTCATATTTCATTGTGAGAAAAAGTTGTTGGTAAATCATGTTGATGTATCCAAGAAGGCTAGGGTGAGGCATAACCAAGGATTCTCAAGGAAAAGAGTAGGAATATCCCAATAGGGAATAATTGCAAAAGCAAAGAAAAGGAAAAAGTAGGTTCAAACTTTTCCTACCCTAAGAACTCTGAATTTCTTACAGAGTTGTAGGTCTTAGAAGAGAAGATGTGAGAACAAGTACAACTATAAAAGGGAGAATGAATAAATGAGTATGTTTAAATGAAAAGGCTTGGTTAAATCCATTCTAAGCAAATGCAGTGAGGCCTTACAAATAACTCATTTGGGATGAAAATCCCAAGTGGTGTAGAAGAAATTGGAAAAAAAGGGAAGAATCCCCTAACTCATTTCTTGTTGTCTAATGTGTTCTTTGGGATAAGAGAAAATTGGAAAGATGATATGTGAAACTAATTTATTGAATATAAATCTATGATACTTGTGTTTTTTATTTTACACAACGACTAACATATTTATGATGTATATCATGTGTGGAATGGAATTGGAGTTGTTGAGAAAGACAGTTGCCAATTAAGGACAACCTAAAGCAAAGGATAACTATGAGAAGTTTGTTGTTAAAATATTGTTGAAGGGACTTTAAGAGTCCCCAAAAAACACCATTCATGAGGTAATATCAGAGAGGGAGCTAGCAACCAGAGCTGGTATAAGAATTTTCATACCTATGTGGCATGAGGTATGAAGGGATTTGGTAAGAATCCCTTATAAAAAGATTTAATTATCTTAATAATATGCACATAATTTGGAAGTGGTTGGTGTATGCCATTGATACCCAAGTAGGGTATTATTCAGTAAAAGAACTCGAATAATAGAGAGAGGAAGTCCATGCCATCCAAAGATGAGTTATAATTCTTGCAAGAAAATGTAGGAGTAAAGAGTACCATGGGTACAATGACCAATCTAGGGAGATGGGGAATAAAGGTGCTCATATTTAGCATGTTACATCAAATACATTAAGGAAATGCATGATTGCATAAGAAGGTAGGTAATGGACTTCCCATTAAGGAAGGAGTACCTTCCAATACTCTACTTGAATGGTAGAGGTGTTAAAGAAAAGAGAAAATTGGGTGGCCATGAGTACTGGGGCCCTAGTTACTACTGAACGAAGAATGCTTGGGTGCAGTCAAGAGAAAATTTTGTTTCATATGTGTTGATCTGGGATCATGATCATCTTGTAGCTAGAAGCATAGTCATACTACAACAATGAACTAAAATGAATATGCCATATAGTGAAGAGCTTGGCTAAGCTCTGAAATACCATGGCAAAGTACTTGACATAAAGTGTGGATAACTTGAAATCAACACCAGGGTGCATGGTATGTGAATGTGGCCATGGATATTGGCACCTTGGATTAAGTTCATTTAATGTTGAATTAGATTTTGAATAGTTTGGTATGTTGAAATGATGCATAGGTAAGGAATGAGGTTTCCTTTCATGTTTATATAGAGATGTGATGCAACTATTAGAATGCACAA